>JADDOH010009908.1:0-124290 GCA_016648135.1 Agrypnia vestita
GAGAGAGAGAGAGAGATACCCTAAAACAATTTTGTCACAAACAAACGCCTCTGGACACCGTATATATAAGCGGACAAACATTATCAACAACCGTGTGGCGTGACAAGTCAAGCGAAAAGTTCATGTGTGTCCAAAATATAATTTCGTAGAAAATAAAAATGTAAGTAACGCGGTAGACATGCGATGCATGTAGATCACTAACAAACTATTATTAAAAAATATTATCTTTGGAATTATGAGATTTAACCATGTGATAAAATTAAATTTGTAAGCAAACGTCTTGAAATAAATCGGTCAACAACAAAAGTACAGGTTGTAGACCGTGCAAATGCATCACCACAAAGTTTCCAAATAGCAGGATGCCAAGTATGTAGCTCAGAAGGTAATTTATTTGTATTCCCGATCATTGGATTCCCGAACATTGATCGGTACAGTAGGCGCCACTTTTAACCAACTTTTGAGAATATGAAAAGACAGAACATTAAGTTGGTCAACAAAAACGATTTTGTTATATTAAAGACCACATTCTTATTATTGCAATTTCAGAACAATACAATTAAATTAATATGTATTAATCAATTAATAACAAGAGACATTTATAAATAAGGCCGATATATTGACGGAAATGTACGATGCCGCTGTAGCGTAATTGGATAACGCACCTGCCCCGGATAGGAGGAGATCCGTGGTTCGAGTCCCGGTATAAAAGTGTTTTTTTTAAATGTGTGTTTGTTTGAAAAATGTTTTTGTAAACTATTTTCTTTACAATACCATTTGTTGATCATCCCCAATAATGAAAATTTTGACATAAAGGTATCCCGGTATAAATTGACAGGAAGGTACAGTAGCCGGCAAACATCTTGAAATTTTACGGCGTAGTGGGGGAAGATTGCGCATGTACCATTCCACCAACGAGACCCAAATTTTGTCTTCTGCGCATTCCCCCACTACGCCAAAGAATTTCAAGAAGTTTACCGGCAACTGTACCAGGCTGTAATTGGTGGCACACCTGCCCGGAAAACTACGTGATCTGTGTTTGAATCCCGGTAGCAGCCAAAATATTTTTGCGCTGATTTGATTTTTCTGCATGTCTAATTGATTAATAAATTTGGTTTAAAGGATTTTTTTTAAAATATAGAGGTATTACCAGCTGCGAAATGTATGATACTATATTATGTGAAGGACCATAGATATCTTTAGCAAAGTCCCTTCAAATATTTGAAATAATAGTGATTTTGATGATGAGTGATGAGAACAATATATACAATGTATACAATATAACAATATATACAATATATATACAAACGATTTGATAATGTGTGGACGTTCTTACGATGGAATTGTGTACATTGCGTTGCGTAAAATGATGAATGATTCTTAAGCTAACTCATACAGGTCATAAACCCTGGGCCATCCTATAAAGACTTCAATACACGTTTCCCACATAAATCACTTCGTCCTTTTGAGACTTCTATAATTTATCATAATTAAGATTAAAAATATCATTGTATTGATTTAATACCTACTTCCCATTCCTTATCAAGGAGGAGGTTAGGTTAATTCGGTCAATAAAGGCATGTTTTCAAGACTTTTTTTGGCGATACAGGTAGTGCTAGTTTGTTTACTTAATTTTTATATAATAAAACATTATTTTAAAATTATTTTTAAAAATTTTCATTGCAAAATATTTATATTTAAGCGAGTGGCAGTGAATCTTCGGAGACACCTCGAAAAAAGTTGTTTTGCGGTGTACATCATAACTCGCAACAGAATCATATGAAAGAAAAAAATCAAAATACACTTGTTAAAGGAAATATTTCTCGAGTTACGCTGTGAAGATTTTTCTTTCGATTCTAAATTATTGGTAGCACTTGGAAACTAAAACACCGATATTCGCTTAAAAAATCGGCCAATTTGTTACTGTAAATTTAATAATTATTTAAAAAAGCTCACGGCATTACCTGGTGATTTACGTGAAGAAGCACTTTGCAAAATTTCAAAACGATCGGTCCAGATTTTGAGTTATGGCGTACATGGACTTCAAAAATGTCAAGTTTCAGAAAAACGCTAAAAAGTATTGCGCACTATAAAATTCAAAATAAAACTCGACAATAATTTTATACTTACACATAGTCGTCGATGCCAGGTCCATACGACAAGAGCTTTCATCAAGAAGATCTAGACATCTAGAGCATCTTTTTGTCTCAAAACTCTTCTAACACAATAGCGCATCAGGTAAGCGCGTCCATCAGATGCCCGAGTAGGTATAGAAAATCAGTCTAAGCGTCTCTCAAATGTTCATTACTTCGTCAATTTTGCTCCGATTTACTTGAAATTTTGACACAATATTTTTGCGATGTTATACATTCATTTAACATCGCAAAAATATGAAAAAAATGAAAAAAAAATACCTTACCCCCCTTAAGTCAAATATATCTGTTAAATCTTAAGTGATACTTTTTTAACGACACAAGTTTAGTTTAAAAGCGAAATTGTATTGTACTTGGTTGCTATGCGTTCGAGAGCGTATACGTGGTTGTTATCACGGTTCAACCACACACTATTTTTGAGAACAAAAAACAGTTAATTAAAATGGATGGAAAAATGCGCACATAACCCCTATTTTTAAATCTGGTCAAAAAAATGACGTAACTAACTACAGACCAATTTCAAAATTGTCAATATTTAGTAAACTCTTTGAAAAACTAGTCTATACCCAGATATTTAGCGCCATAAAGCCATACATTAATCCCCAACAACATGGATTCTTCGCGGGAAGATCCACTGTCACCAATCTACTAACCTTCATGCAGTACGCGCTATCCTCAATGGATCAACGAGCGCAAACCGATGCCATATACACAGACTACAGTAAAGCATTTGTCAAAGTCGATCATGACATTTTGGCTGATAAACTGATAAAAATAGGAATCCACGGTGACCTACTAAGGTGGCTTATTTTCTACATTACCAACAGAAACCAAGCAGTAGTCATCGCCGGTCTTAAATCAGACTGGGCGCGCATCTCCTCTGGAGTCCCTCAAGGGAGTTTACTGGGTCCATTACTGTTCATAATCTATATAAACGATGTACAAAACTCCTTTCATTTCGCTAATTTCCTACTTTATGCGGATGATATGAAGATTTTCGCAAAAGTGAACTCCCTAGAGGATTGCCGAAAAATTCAAGAAGATCTTAACCGCGTATCTGCCTACTGTCATATAAACAAACTTCTTCTTAACGCGAAAAAATGCTTTCAAATGACATTTTCCAGGAAAATCAATAACATTCAGTTTGCCTACTCAATAAACAACGCTCAACTAGAAAACAAATGCGAATAAAAAGACCTCAGAATAATTCTCGACAGTAAACTTATTTTTACAGCGCACTTTGACCATATTATCTCCAAAGCCTACAGTATGCTGGGATTCATACTTCAAACCTGCAAACAATTCAAAAATCCTCACTCATTAAAATTTTTATATTATTCCTACGTTCGCAGTCACTTGGAGTATGCATCTCAGGTCTGGAATCCACAACAGACAACATACATTGCGAGAATAGAACAAATTCAGAATAGGTTTTTACTTTGCCTCATTGGTAAATCCGGCATGTATTTCGACTCATATATGGAAACAACGGATTTCTATAACATGAGAACCCTGAAACATAGAAGAGCACGAGCTGATCAAATACTACTTTTCAAGTTACTTCAGGGACATATTGACTGTTCCAGCCAATTGGAGCTGGTTTCTCTCCACGCTCCATCAAGGCGAACCCGACAGTCCGTGCTCTTCCATGTACCCATAAGCAGAACCTCTTATGCACAGAACTCATTCATCCAGCGAACATGCAAAGCATACAATGACCACTTCAATGACATTGATATATTTAATACCAACATCTCAGCTCTTAAAAATCGTATTTAAACCGCTTATATTACTTGTTTCTATATCTTCACCGGGTGAACTGAGACCGACCATCATCATACACACACCACAGCCAAACTCTCATCACTTTTTGCACATACCCCCATATCTATATACATATACGTCACACACAGAATACACACACACTCCACTCAGCCACAATCCCATACACCTCACTCCACTTCCCCCTCTAACTCCCACTCCTATCTCTCTATTTAATATATGTTTTCTTTATTGCTTGACTTAATATTTTATGCCGTGGATCTCTATAATTGGTCTACCAATTATCCAATACGTTATGCCATTATAATAAATTGTACTGTTGAGATTCCCAAAAAAAAAAAACGCATGGGTCATATGTATTGAAATCATTGACAGTATTGCAATATTATCAACGATCCTAATTTCGAATGTCTGTCCGCAAGTTGCTGGAATTAATGATGTCACGTGATTTTTCACGGGTTTACGGCTAGTGTTTAAGATATTAATGTTTTGTCAGTCGAACTGTTTTAGTAAGTACTTTATTTTGACGTTTTACCTCAAAATCTCTAAACAACCTCTTCTAGGTTAATGGGTTGACCCTAATCTTAGCTTTGTGTTTGCTGTACTTTAACGTGTTTTTGTGAGATCCTCTCTAAGGGTCATGAAGAGACCTATTGAAAATACACTTCGTTCAATAAAATACATTTTTAAAACATGTAATATAGTTTCAAAACTTACAATAATTTTTAAAATCTATTATATATAAATGTAACATTTTATTATTACAATTATCTATGAACTTTCGAAAGGAAATTCAGAACCGCTGTTCATGGAATTTATTGCTTTGCTTATTTTGCTTTGCTATAAAGTTAATATTTTTTACAACCGACTTAAAATGAATATATAGATTTTTAGGAAAATCTTATTTAATCTAGTTTTTTATAATTCATTCAAAACTTACACAGCCCAGATAAAATATCTTTAAATTATCTACTCTTAATTGGTATTAATTCTAAAATTAATGGTATTTTAATCTTTATTTTTAATGTCCTCCGGAGTTTATTTAAATTTGATTTGTGTAAAGGATTTATTCACATATACATTTATATTAAATGTTATTTCTTCGCAAACATGTAAGAGTACCTACCTACATACCTACCTACCCATAATTCACAGCAGACGGTTCGAGCAGAGAGTAAAATTCATTATCAATGATTCGATGGAACAAATATGGTGGTGAAAGAATGCTAAGAATAGATGTTCCAAAACCCCTAATTAAGTATATTAAATTATATTTAACGTTACTTAACTAATATATAAAAATACTTAAATACTCAGCGTATTTTATTTATAGACAGATGTACGTAAAGGAAATATTTACAGTTAGTGGCATCTTTTTAAAAGTATATGTATTGAGATGAATAATAACAACAACAAAAAAACTTGCATATTGTGAAGTAAATAGTGGGATGCGAGTATGACAATGTTGCATAGTAATATCTTGTTCGCCTAGCTTCTAAATTCGAGATCTTGTATGAATGTATTAACTTCAGAATAATTCGATTCAATTCAAAGTATTTAAATACCACTTTTGATTGTATACAAGTATTGCAACTTACAATAAATACACTCCAAGGGAAACATTTTATTATTAATATAAATTAACTTTGTTTAAACCACTTATTTATTGAAAAAAATCAACATGTTTCAAAGCCAATGGCTTCTTCATCAGGAAAACAAAAATAATATTTAAAAATCGAAGTATACATCAAAAGTTATATATGGAAAATAATAATATAAAGTACCTAATTAATATGAAAATAAATTTAAAAGATAACTATTTGCAAAAAGGACCTGATTATTTATAATATTCAATTTACTATTTACACTCTTTCTTATTTCCAAAATTTCTAATTTATCAAATTGTGATTCTGTATAATTTGTATGTAAAATTTGTAAACCCTTATTAATATCAAAAGAATGACCCGTAGCCAAAAGATGGTTAGCAAATTCAGAATAATTATTACTATTTAAACACCTTAAACTGTTCTTTAATTCTAATTTCAAAATTTCTACACGTTTTTCCTATATAAAAATAATCACAATCATTACAAATTAATTTATAAACACCCGATTTTTTAAAAAAATTATCCTTATCTTTATTATTTAATATGTATTTTTTTAATTTATTATTAGTATAAAAAGCTGGTTGAATAACATTTGAAAAAAAAAAAAACATTTTATTATTTATTTATTTGAGGGAAAATTAACAGCAGATCTATATATAAACAAATATAAAATAATGGATATTAAATTATGCAATTACAAATGATGCGGATGTGGTGATGTGGATACAAATATGTGACCAATACAAATTATGATCTGGACAACGTATTGACAACCCATTGCGACATTAAAAGACTTGCAAAATGCTTGAAATGCTTCTGGACTATGGATTGGTCACAATTGGTCGTCAAAAAACACGTACACATACGTTACTTTGCAATGTTGCAACTTTGCAATTTTATTCGACTTTAATTTTATTACAAATAAAAAAAAAAATCTCAATTTTTTTTTGTAGAGCCGAACTTTTTTTGTAAAAACCGTGGGCTGATCCTCTCAGGCAGGTCAAACTGTTCGGAAGGCTCCAACAGTCTTCGCCTTACTAGGAGGTGTCCGGGAGGTATTTCTGGCGAACCTAGGAAACGATATCGCCACCGCAGCCGAGTGTTCTCCTGCAGGACCGAGCTTTCGTGAAGTCTCGCCCACTGCTTATCTCAGAGAAGTCTCTCCACTATCGCTCTTGGTGTCGAGCTTTTTCCGGCAAGAGCCTCCGCCGAATTTGTGAACTTGGATCACCGAAAAACCCACCATAACATTGTATAGTGATCATGCTAGAGAACTGAGAGCCTATGCCAATATTCTTTTATATTCTCTGTGTTCGTTTATATTTCTTACTGCGTATGTACCTTTGAGTTTTGTTGACTTTAAATAAATTGTTGTGAAAAGAACCTTCTTAATTATTTCCACGCCTCTTCGTCATTTGCACATAAATTGAAACAAATCGACTCCGTTTCACACGATATTTTTTATCACAATGCAACTCCTCTTCTAAATTCGAAATATTTCGAAGCGATAATGCGAAATAGAAAGGAAAAAATTTGGTAAATATTAAAAAAACTGTACATTGAAAGATATCGCGAAAAAATAATACGATAATGTTCATGTTGGAGCTGGAATTGCGACAGAAAATTAAAATTTGTAGACAAGTGACATCGGACCAAAAAAATCAATAATTTTTCTCTTTTTCGTTTGACGCTAGAAATTATTCTCAACAATAAAGTTAAATATAAGAATATCGAAATGAATAGACAATCAAACGAAAGAAAATTTTTCTGGTGGGATATGTCGATTTAATTAATCTAGCAAAATATTTCAGAAAAAACGATACAATTCCTGAAATGAAATGGTCATCAAGAATGTAACTCATTTATATTTTTTAATCTTGCATTTTTGTCGTTATTTTTTAACATTTATCATAGAGAGAGGTACATCTCGAGACAAACAAATAAAAAGGAAAGCGCTAAATAAAAAATATTTCGTATTTAGGTTTTCACGGGATCAGTTCTAAGAAACTTTTACGACCGCAAGAAATAGAGAACACAGAAAAGGAAATAGTTGGCTTATTTTTATTTTTTCTTTTAATTAAGGTGATGAAAACTAAAACTTAACTCTACAAAAATAAAATATTGACAAGCGTAGACAGGGATGATGTTTTTAGCCAGGAAAAAATCGATATGTAACGAATATGACATTTTTTATGGTCCGTGTTCACGGATGGAACTTTTGTGACATTTTCAACCCGAGACAATCTCTGAGATACGAATTTTGCTCCCATGTGATTCTTTGAAGATAACTTTTCGGCTTTCGTAATCCCATGTCTTAGATATTCACCGTATCACATCTTACTTCACCCTTGATGTACTTCAATTATCAGTACATTGATTGTGATGTTCCGCCCGCCAGTTGGGTGAATTTCAATAGTGCGTAGGTAACTGAATGTCTTCTGTTTGTCTGTCTTTTCAGGATAAAAAGTGTCTGTGATTCTGGGTGCCGTTTGAGCACACGTGTCGACCCTTGATATCAAATCGAACGTCGTGCACACGGGTTCGAGTTTTGTCTCTTTCTACCGATCTCAGGCTGATCTCTGAGTTTACCTCCAGATCAATTTCAAGACGTAGCGTCGTACTTCGATTTATTTATCTTATAATCGGTTAAAATTGTTGTAAATATTATAATAACATTATTGTACTCTTAATTGATTGTAAACGGTCTCTATATTTCTCTTATAAATAGGTAGCACGTCATACAAAATAATTAGTGAAATAAGTAGATTTTTAATACAACGTATAGCTAACACCAAAAATATTGTTAAAAAGTCAAAACGTGCGTAGTAATGAAGAGACTTACGAATAATACGGGCGATATAATAACCCTTTATTATTATCTGACAGCTGCGGGTGACCTATGCACATATTAGTTCATTTATTATTCATCGACCCCTAAAATAATTTAAGTGAAAAGTTTACATCAGTTTTGGTGTTTTGAATAATAGCACAATACCGAGGAGATGATCCGACTATAATCATATTTTGTTTTAAAAAATATTTTATAATTAATTTTTATTTTTATTTTTACCATGTTAATTTTAAATATGTTTTTGCCCAATTGTTTTTCTACATTAAAGATTATGTTATTTTTTTAATATTGGTAACCGTTTTGGAGATAAGCGATGTACAATTACATATAGTGCGCACTCCAAGTAGGGGATGTCTAGGCGCTGCTCAATGAGATATGCATATCATTAGACGTAGAATATAACATAAACTATTGGTAAATAGACCAATGCGTTTTATTTTAATATAAGTAACTATAAAAGTACACATATAAAAAACTTTAATGCAAATAGAGAAGAATATTAATATGAAAATTACTTCGGAAATTCCCCCTTCGATCCAGATTTCTGTGAATTTTCTGGGAGTTTTCCCCACTTCAAAATGGACTTAATAATATACTACCTTACGTCTGCTATGTGTGTTTTAAATAATAATCATTTACGTATCTTCTTTGTGAATTTAATATTTTTTATTTATTATGCATCTTGGTGGTGAAGTTAAATAAATTCTTCAAAGATGACTGAACTTTGCTTCATTTGCAGTAAATTGTTGACGAAGGGCAAAAATGTTCATGCTGAAGTGGAATAATTGAGAGAGTCTAGTGTTCAAAGAGACGACGGGAATATTGAATATTTACACAATATATTATGTAAGTACTGTGGTAAGACATATGCAGTGCCGTAAAGAGTACACTGAAAAATCTAGCATTTTGTCATCAAAAAGGCAGAGAGAAGAAGGCAGTACATCTATGAGTGCACCTAAAAATAGAATGCGTTCTAGTGAATCAGTTTTTGCTTTTAAAGAACTTTGTATATAAAGAAAAGAAGTAACAATTTTTTGGCGTTAAGTAAGTTAAATTTGGATCCTTTCCTTTGAGAAATCCATTCTTGCACTGACAGAGAAGCGTGGTAATGACATCGCAAAGGCAGTTTCAAGATGGATTATTTACAAACATGACTTAGGGCAAAATTTTTGTGAGGCCTTCTGTGTACGAAGCTCCGTTAAAAGAAGTAGCAATTGATATAGACATTCAACTTTTGTGAAATCTACACAGCTCAAAAAATCTGTTCCGTTATCTACTCTTCTCTCAAAATCTAGTGCTGATTGACAACATTTAAACATTGTGTATTATCAAATTCAAACATAAGCTTAGGTAATAAGCTTAGCCACCAAGACGTAAAAGGATAACGTTTTGGATTCAATTTAAACTCTGCCTATTCCAGACATACTATTGAATACTATTTTTGTAATTGTACCAAGATCAGTAGCTTAAAATGTAGCTGCAGAAAAGTCAGTCAGTCTTGCTTAAATGTAGCTCCCGTTGTAAATAATGTGGGTTATTACGACATCACCGAAGGTGTGGATCCAACGTGTTTTTGGCACAATTTATGGCAATACAGGAGACAGAAGAAGAAGAAGAAGAAGATGATGAAATTATGAGGATTGAAATAGTTCTGTTCATCGAAAAATTAAGTTAAAATATACATTTTAAAAACGGAAAAATCATGGGGCATAATGATGTTATCACGTTAAAATACGCACCTAGCATTCCACCTCAGAGGTGGTGTAGAAATGAGTTAAAATTTCCTACGAAAAATTAAGGTTATTATGATCTTACACATGTCCAAAACGATTGCACCATAACGATGGTTTTTTAAGTAGTTTCAACGCCCAATGACATGTACACCGCGTAGAGCACCGCACGCTAGAAATCTCATACTAGGAGTGCATACTACATATTATCTATAAATGTATATCGCTGTATCTTATCATTTAACCCATATCAAAAAAAAAAAATGAGCCATTTTTGAAGAAAATTTTATAAGCAACAAATATGTTGCTATAAAACTTACCCTTTACGAGATATTTACAAAAAATGGTTTTGTATGACTCTTGACGCCGCGTACAAATTTTAGCACACCTCGGATCGATAAGAACTTTTGAAATTTTATTTAGAACAATTATATCAAGGTCCATGTCATGGATCCGTTTTCTGGTGGAAATTTTATTAGGTCATATGTTTAATTTAACTGGCCAACACGTTCATCTCGAGAGCGACTACAGAGTTATACCGTGCAGTTATATAATGGGTTCTCAAACAAACAAGTTCGTGTCAATAGACATATATTTTTTTAATAATTATATTACAACACACGTAAACCGTAAACTGAGAACAGCAATACAAATAAAGAAACGATGTAAAAAAAATAAATAAATCTGGCGCCTACATAAGGGGACACAATTTTTGCCATAGTTATACAATTAATTTTTATATTCCATAAAAGTAATTTTTATATTCCATAAAAGTAATTTTTTCTCTGAAAATTAACATTTTGTAGAGCAATTTCAAAACACCTAAATCGGTTTCGGTGCACACTTGGGGAAACGCTGAGTTACACTATAATGTTACGAGTAGGGCTATCCACACTTCGGCTGATTCTATCGTTTCTCCATATAAAATAAAAAAGAAAAATATACGGAGCTACACTATTACCACATAGAGCAATTGTCCTACCATTGGAAATGACTCACTGTTCCACCACCCTCTCCTATCATGTCCTATCGTGGAGAGCAGGGTGAATAGCCACATTAACAATAAATAAATGTGTGGAACATAAGGAATAAATAAATCAATAATTGTAAACCACTATCATCATTTACCTACAACACACACAACACATACATCCCTAAAAATGAAATAGGGAAAATGGATGGGTGGGTGAAGGGGCATTGTCACCAAGCGTGGGAGTAAGGACATAATGAAAGTGTTTGCATATCTATATTCCTACATATATATAAATGTATGTTTGTGATCGCAAAACTCGGCCATTCACTTGAAATTTTGACACAACGTTGCATTCCAATATGAGCGTGATTACATTTATAAATTTATTAAAAAAAAAAAAAAATAGAGATGCGAACACGGAATTCGTGTCACATCAATATTCTTACTATTTTCAAATTAAGCTAAACTCTTGTGCTATGAAAATTGGACTAACTTGCTTGTCTGGAGTGAGATTAGAACCTGCGACCTTTGGATCACGAGGCGAGAGTCCTAACCACAAGACCAACAAGCTACTCGTATAAAGCTAAATATAAAGCAATGTACGTCTGTCTCTCTATTCTCTATAGAAATCTACACCGTTTGTCCGATCTGACCCAAATTTTGCATAATTATTCTTTAGGACCCGGCGGGTAACATCGGTAACATTTAAACGCTCTCCCTTTACCCCACCCCTCCCCATGACATATTCTCTGCACAAGTCTACACCGTTTGTCCTATCTGACCCAGATATTGCACACTTGTTCTTTAGAACCCGGCGCGTAACATATGTGACATTTCTCCCTCCTCGGATATATTTTCTACACCGTTTGACTGATCTAACGCAATTGTGATTGTGATAGGTCCAGGACGTCGTCCATCCAACGGCGTCCTGGTTAGTAACGATAGGGACTTCGGATGTTTTCGGGGTTTCGTCAGGGTGTGGGTGTCCAGTTGAAAGATTCTGCGGGGATCATATTTTGCCATTTTTAAGTTGCTAACTCTTAAGTATTGCAGAAGGGAGTCACCTGCCCTCTGCCTGACGCTGTTCTTGTATTTATGGTTGCGTATCTGTCGGTCCTGACTTCAATGCCGAGGGTCATTTTTGTTTTTATTTGTGTATCGTCTATTTTTTTTTGCCCCGCGATTTTGTTATTTTTCCAATTTCCAACAGAAGCCATCCATTGCCGCCACCGTGGGACGTGTTCTTATTTTTTTATAATGAATTTTGGTTTATTTAATAAATTTATTATTTACAAGTTTATTTTTATACAATACTTCTTCGAGCCACTACGGTGGAGGTTTCGGGAAGCGGAACGTCGGAACCCGGTAATAACCGCTCTTGCGCACGTCCATTCTAGAGAACAGCAGACCACAAGGTACATTACTAATGTTTGCATTATATTCTCTTTTGCAGAACCCTCCTTGGATTCAACTATATTCAATTAGAAACCTTCCTTGGATTTGACTTAATTCCTTTAAAAAATATGTAGATTGTCCGATATTCGTATATATTATATTGGCTGTAATATATACACAACGTCCCTTATTAATTGGCTGTGTATTTATACTTGTACAGCTACTCCACCACAGGCCATTGGCTTGTAGAGCAGCTTCATCTACATTGACAGAATATTTTCAGTTTAAAGTTAGTGGAACCCGATTCCATTAATTTATTTTCGTCTAATTTCATTATATTATTTTTTTAATTTAATTACTCGGAGCTTACATTACTACGAACGTTAATCTTTAAAGTTTAGCGTTTATTTCGTTATTATTAAATAGGATAAATATAATTAAGTGATTTGGAATAACTTTAAATTTTTTTTTTAAAGTTACGTATACTTTAGTACGAAGTGCGATAATGGGTGTTGTATCTATTTCGATATTATCGTAAATGATCGAATAGAAAAACACTGTCCATCTCAATACGGACTGTGATCTAGGGAGGTGGGCGGGGCGATCGCACGAAATGCACTCGCGGTATTGAATAATAACATATGCCTAAATTTAAAAAAAAACGAACGACCGTCGTTGAAATGTATTTATCGTATGTATCGATTTAAAAAAATGTTTTTAAATAAAAATAAAGTAATGGTAGCGCGACCGCGCCGCCGGTCCGCCAGAGACCGACTGCGCCGCACGCCGCACGCCGCACGCCGCGGGCCGACCGCGTGAGAAAAGTGCGAGAGTTTTCCCCGAAAACAAAACTTTATCACCTCCGCGAGCGTGGAAATGAAAGCGCCTCCGCGTTATCAAGTCGCGGCGCGGGGCCGGGGGGCTCGGGGGGCTCGGGGCGGGGGGCGCGGGGCGGGGGAGTGCGCGCGCCGGGCGGGCCGCACCGCCGCCAGTAGCCAGTACCGCGCCGGTAGTGTGCTAGTGTGGCCGCCAGCTCCCCGGCTTCCAGTCCGTATAGTCCGTAGTAGCGTAGTAGTGCGGTGAGACCGGCGAGTGCGAGTGCTTCTCTACCCCGACCGTCATGGAGCCGCAGAGCCAGGAGGCCGGAGCGCCCGCGGAGGTGCCCAACGACCCGGGGTAGGTGCCCCGCCGGCCCCCGGAGCCCGAGGGCGGAGGGCGGGAGCCGCCCCGTGCCCCCCTCGCACGTGGTCGCCCCCGCCCCCCGCCCCCTAACACCTCTTCTTCTGCTTGCAGGAAGATGTTCGTCGGAGGACTCAGCTGGCAGACCAGTCCAGGTAGGCCCCGCTCCCGCTCCCTCGGTGTCGGTGTCGGTGTCGGTGTCGCCGTCCGAGTTTCGGTCGCGTCGCGAAATGTAAATAAACAATACCCCGCGCCGCCGGAGCCTCGGAGATGGACGCTTCGCGGCCGAAGTTCGCGGTGTCGCGATCGGCGATCGATACGAGCGTGCGGACGAGGTCTTTACCACCGGCGTAGTTACGACGCGAACTCGGTTTCCTTCGGCGGAATAGGTTATGTATTCTTCCCAATATTTATATACTAACGACGCGCGTGCGCAGTCCGCCCGAGTCGATGTCAAAACTTCTCGCGAATGACGGCGACTGCCGAAAGTTTCAAACTTTCCGAATCGCTGGCGGCGGCGAGGAAGTGCGGAGCGCGCGTTTTCCGCCTTTATCGACAATTTTCTCCGACGTTTTCGTCGCTCGGTCGGCCGTTGAGCGCGGAATTTTATTTTATACTCGTTCGACGCTTATGTAGTCGGTGTGAAAATCGCGGGATGTACGAATGGACACGTTTTCCTCGTACGACGCGAATCGTCGGAACGGACGAGCGACCGACGGCGGCCGCCGCGAGATGGCGAGTACCGCATCGTGCGGCACGCCGGAGGTTGTGTGCTCCGAGTTGCTGCGCGCGCATGCTCACTGCGCGCACCGTGCAATTATTCTCTTCCGAAACGATAACACCGCTTTGTGCACTTAAGGAAATCAAAAACAATTCTTACAAAGCGGTTATCTTCGCACACTTTTTTTCTTAATTAAAGAATATGTTCTTATCGCAAATTGTGAGCATTTTTGAATTTCAGCGTACTTTAAATCTATATTATTGAATGTTTTGCAGATGGATAAGCGTAAATAAAAAAATGTATACTTTATAAAATTTTCTACGATATTTAAATATGCAAATAACGCGCCAAATATATTTTTTTAAAGTTTCAAAAGTTTTTTGGTATTCTGTGAGCGTCCCACTCAAGTCGTAGTATTGTATAGATAGTATAAACAAAAAAAAAACAAGTTTTGAGTAAATATATTTAAATAATATTTTTCTTCGCAACAATTATTATTAATAAAAAGTTACGCCACAATTATTAATAAAATAATAATAATACATATTTAATACTGAATTAGAATACTAATTTGTTAGTAAATAACATATTGCATTTCAACTTCAAGGTGTCCATTAATAGATACGATGAATATAATACAATTCGTTTACAGTTTAAAGCTTCTAATTAATCCGATTGGAGTAGATACGTAATTTATAAATATGTCCCCGAGACCCACATCGATGTAGAGTAACGGCTGGCTCTCGCATATTTTAATTATGTAATTTAAACGACGAGGTTTCCAGTTCCAGAACTACGGAAGGACACGGGGTAAGAAGACGAACGGGACGCCGTTTTGTCTGCCCTGTGTTTACTTTAAATTTTCTTATCTGTTCATTACTCCGGACGAGATAGCGTCAGATTTTTTCTGTTACGTTGACAAAAATTACAACACACCGAGCAAACAAAATGTTTGGATAATTTAAGAGAGAATTCTCATTAATATATTTGATTTGTTTCGCTCCTGTGGCCGGTTGCCGGTAATCCCGGGGTCAGTTTTTCAACCCGTTATATCAACCCCTCTTTGGATTAAGCAACGCGATGTAAAAATAAAATTTGAAATTTCTTCCACTATTTTAATTTATAATAATAACATATTTTGCTTTTATTTGGAGGACTGTCTTGATGTTTTTGCGTTTCGAGAAAATAATCGTATATATATTCCCTGTATTTTTGCCTGAAACTATTTTGAGAATGAGATATATCAGTTTCTTCTTAATATTTTTACTACAGGTCAAAATAAGATAATACCTAAAAGAGACATAAAATTATTGAATTTAAATCAATAAATGCCTTCTGCCTTAGAATGTGCTTCAATGATAGCGTAAACTTTCTTAGAAACAAGGCAGTAACTACATACTTACTGCCTTGTTTCTAAGAATCTTTGGAGTTTGCTCTATTCCACTAGGCGACTAGGCACACATAGGATATTTAAAATCGGGATTCAATAAAAAATTATTTATTTGGCTTAATGTAGATACGTAATTTTTTACAAAATTAATATTTTATTAATAAGTATATACTCGAACAGAAATGGTATTGTAGAAATAGTTTATCTAAAGCATTCGATTTTAGTTTTTTTAAAGCATTTTTCATTCACCAAACTCAAAAGTTAGATCTTGAACATCACGAGCTAGCAGATTTTTCTAAAAATCTTCGATTTTCGGGCATCAGTAGTCCAAGATTCTGAATAATATTCTGGTTTTTTAATTAAGAAATTCCGCGATCCTTTGTTCTTTTTAAGGCTCTTTAAAACTATTCTTAATAACAGATTTTTTAAGAAATCCACCCTCATATTGCTGCATGGTATAATCTCCCGTTGAACTGCGGCTGAGTCATGGCACTTAGTAGGCACGTGGCTTCGTCTTGTTAATTTTATTCTGGGAAGTGTCATCTTTCCGATTTAAAAAATTATAACGCGTCGTAACAAATTTAAAATAAAATACTATAATTATGTTTAACTACTCATTCATAAATAATGTTATTAATACCTACATACAGTTATGTAAAGGAATTTGACCGTTTGGTGAATTGTTTTCATTTTGCATTTCCAGCGCCATTTTAACAATTTGTTTTGTTCTTGACGATATTTTTAAGTACTTATTAATAAAAAATATATCAGTATCAATAATATTATATACTTATATGGGTTTTTAGGGCTAACACCAATCTATCACCACCTAACACTCGATCAGAATGATATGATTATTTTGACAGATCGATAAACATAAAGTGTCAACAATTTAAAGTGTGATATATTTCTTAGCAAAAAAGCAGCAACTACAGAGAAATATCTGCATTTACTGCCATTTAGCTAAGAAAATAATATTTACTGCTTATTTGCTAAGATTTGAGTGTTGTTTTTGTAGTTGTCCGTTTTTTTGTTATCAGTTTTTTCTAGTAATTTTTAATAATAATGCTTTTTGAGTAAGATATTTAGATAATAAACAAAATTATTCACCAGATGGCATTCGTAACTAGTTTTTGAATTTTTTGTTAGTTACTGCCTTCTAGCTTGAAAGGGCAGAATAGTGTGTAGGTACAAAACATAGTATATAGATACATAGTAGAATAATTGTTTGTATTTAATAAGTATTGTATATTAATTAACATAACATAGTTATGTGTTTGTTTGTGTTTGACAATTTTTTTATCTATTCACGACATTTTAAAGTAATTAATATATTTGATAACTTTTATATTTGATGGGTGGAACACTTGTGAAGGCCTTCATCGAGCAGTAGGAAAGAAAACAGCAGAAAATTACGCTGATGATATTTTAATCAATTTTATTATGTGGTTTGTTTTACGTAATATTTCCAAGCTTGGTGTGTAAACTTATTTTTAATTTAAATACAATGTATTTTGCTTAAGATGGTAAAGCAATACTATTCGCGCTATGTAAGATTTCGTTAATTAAATAAATTCTTTCTTCAAGACAGAAATTTTATAAAATCTTGAGAAATTCGAAAATGTATTTTATGTGAAAATATTAACACCGATCGAAAAACGGGCAGCTAGCGGTTTGACGGGAAAGAGGGGGTAGATGACGTCACGTGGCCTCTTGCTACCCTCCATACTAATGGTTTGGGGATGAGCGGGCAAAAATCTTATACAGCGTTGGATCTTGAATTTGAAGACTTTATTTCCTCGATTCCGCAAGAAAAAGTGGTTGATCACGCTTCTGGCATTTTATTTTACATCATTTTTGGGATTCCGCGACTTGCTCGTGGAATGCTATTGGGCGAAAACTAAATAAAAGACAATAACATCTTGCTCCTAATTTATGAAAAATATTTTTGTATTCAATTTTGTGTTTTTCACGCCTGTTTGATATTTTTCTCTTAGAGTTTTTTAAAATTAAGTTAAAAAAGTATATAGATGTAATTCGACGCATTTTTTATTATTGTCTATTAAATATTTTTATTGTTTTTAAAAAGAGGGGGCGAAGATATCCCTATGACAGTCTCACGGCTCTATAATTGTAATTATAATGGTATCCGTTATATTTATTACTCTATTTCAGATATTTTAGAGAGATGTATTAATATCTATAGAGAGATATATTATATTTCAGTGTTGTTAATATTGCTGGCTTGTTTTGTTATTACACATATGTCCGAATATTAAGACAAATGATATTTGTTATTGTAGGATATTACTTGTTGTGGGATAAATTTATATCTTTTTCGCTCAACAAATATTTCAAAAAATAACATTGTTAATAGGTAGACATAAATTGCGTATATAAATTATTTAATTTCAATATCCAATACAATTTGTTGTTAGGTTTGCTTTCCTACAATTTATATATATACGAAAGGGTAAGTTGAGCCGTAACGGTCTAGAAATTAGACATAAAATAAAATGAACAATATGAGAACATTTCTAACGCTTAACTAACTAAGCGACGACTGTTACAGGTTTAAGTAAGTCTATTTATTAAAAAATTTATTCCAGTTAACTTCATCAAAAATGTTTTAAATTTAATATAAGTAAAGCGCGCTTTTTCCAACTATGTATAATTTAACATTGTCTGGTGTATTTGCATAGCGCGCCCGTAGATACTTGTAAACCTAGAACGTGGAAAAATAAAATTATTAAAATAAAATCATTATTTCTATTTAATTTTTATACTACATACACAATATTTCAGTTATTTAATACTTTCGAGAAGGGCAGTATCTTTCATTGTTAGGTATAGTTAAAAGTATTTATATTTTAAATTGAAATGTTGCACCACCAAAACATTCAATGATTTTAAAATAACTACTCTTTATTTTTTTATATATATTTTTGATGTTTATAGCGTTAAATTTGTGGTTGGACATAATTATAAATTTTAATTAAATAACTTTGTATAAACCACATAAATAATGACTCTACGTCTACCGGTTTCGATACCACCGTATCTTCATCAGGACTGACGTACATCTGACTATCCATTCACTATCCTAGTAAACAAATCAATTCTGAATGGGGGCGTGGCTACAGCTATGGTGGGGGTAATTGAGAGGTGGACGTCGAAATGGGAAATATATCTAGCAGTGGGCTATTCATGAAATTTATCATTAGAATATTTAGTAAAAAGGGTCTTAAAAATATTCCTAACTGTAGATTGTTTTAATATATTACTTTCCCACATGCTAGACCAGTCACCACTGGAGAACCATACTGCTCGCCTAATTAAGGCAGTTGCTTCTAAATATTTAGATCAGGCTACACTTTCTGATCAAATCAGCGGTACAACCTACCATCAGAGTGAGACAATATTTCAACAGATTAATTATCTTCCAAAATCAATAGCGAACTATATTATAATTTTATATTTATTATTAATTCCATTAACGTACTTCATCATATTGTTTTTTCAATGTATTTTATGGTGTTATAATTATGTATTATAATAATTTCTAAATATTTGTACAAATGCAGATATCTAAATGTTTATGTTTGAGAGACGATATATTATAAATAATCCTCGATTATAATTATTATTATTGTAGTACCTTATATAATTATTGTTGTGGTGATTTTTAAAATTGTAATAAAATATTAAAATAAATAGATGTTCCCATATATAAAAGGCGTTCTCATTTATTGCTGCTTCATTGTAAGAGAATTCACCGAGAATAGTACATTTGTGGTAGCCCTGTTTTAGCAAGAAATTACAAACACGTGTTAGAAACGAATTGTCCAGTCTCACCAAATGACCAAACCTCTTTTAACAAAATCTTTATAAGTTTCGAAATAATATGGTCTCTATTGTTTATATATACTCTAAGAGTCTATCTGATAGGATATTTAAATTAGGAATGCATCGATATGCACTTCTGCCGATACGATATCCATATCGATGCGATGCGACATTGAAGATTTCAAAAGGTGTAAAAAGTTGTGGGTTTATATTAGAAACGGACGAAATTCCTTGTATACGTTATAACGAAATTATAAAAATTGTAATTTAACAGAACATTACATTCAGATTATTATGAGTAGCTTGTTGGCGAAGCGGTCACGACGCTCGCCTAGTAATCTAGTGGTCGGTGGTTCGAGCCCCATTCCAGGACACCAGAAATTTAGACCTATTTTCATAGGACTGGCTTTAAGCTTAATTTGAGAATTATAAGAATTAATACAATACGCATTCAATGTTAGCATCTCTATTTTTTAAAAAAATATATTTTTAGAAATAAATAATGAAAATTAACATTTATGAGATTTTTATTTAGGAAACAAGATCCTTAAATTGAAAGTCGATGTCGTACGTTTGTTTGGATGAAACCTGCCGTGAGAATAGCCTTTCAGATGCGACAGAACTCATTTGGAAACTGAAATATTTTTGTTCCATTTTTTCAAATTTGGATATAGAACAATCACTGCGCGAGAAAACGATAGGATCCGCTTCTATTGTTATATTGGGTGATCTCAGATATCTCTCAAGTATTTCTTTGAGAGAATCAGTACTCAAAAGAGAGAGAGACTCATTATCTTCAGTCTCCTAAGTATCGGTAAATTGGCAAATTAATATCGCCGATTCCGATATTTCGAAAAAACCACGATATCCCCGATATATCGGTGTCGGATGGATCCCTAATTCAAATTCAAATAGTCTATTAATACTATTCGATGATATACCGAAATAATTGTATATTTAAATTTAACATATTATATATTACAAAAAAAATTATAAGCATATTAGAAACATAAAAAGAAGTAAACAAATTAAAAATGAAACAAATGCTGTAATTGATGAGATTTTTGCAAGTGTTACCAGATTTTGTACTCTCGAGTGCTTGCCAGTGCTTTGTGGTAAACAGCAACGTCATTGGGGCCATCCTAAACGAACCACCACCAACCAACCATGTGACTCCATTAGCCCTTGTCAGTATTTTCATCTCAGCTACACGTATCTTGTCTAAATTTAAATGAGAATGTTTGTTGATAATTGAATGGACTGACAGAAGAATGGAGAACGTCGATTGCGGATTGTATTGTCAGTCCCGGCGGTATCTCAGTTGCTCGATAGAGATTCGCTTCGTTCTTCATTTTGTTTTACCGATTCCACGCCTAGATGCTGTGTGCAGCGGAATGCATTACGAGACTTCACACAGATCAATCAAGCGGCGCGCTGCTGCGCACAGCCCGAGAGAAGTGACGCGTCCTGTTCGCCGCTCGCGAGCGTTCCCCGCTTCGACGACGTGCGGGAGATTGCTCGCTGTTTCGGATGTAACACTAGACTTAGTCACGCTGGAGCTTCTACGAAAGTTCTGTGACAGTGATGGCTTATGTTATATCGACTATCCGAAGGAAATGCACGAGTGGCGATGTGATGAACTGCCCGAGCCCGCTGCGGCATGTTTAGGCATAAACATGTGACCTGTAATTGTAAAAAGACTACCGAGTACGAGTACGGAGTCAGGTTTGGATGTGGAGAATCTGCTACTTAAGGCTGAAGGCATCTAAGACGCCCGATCTCGTGGGTTGTTCACTAATGTTAAGGCGATCGTCTAGCAGAATGAGCAAATTTCACCATTTTTTCTCATATCTTCTCTTGCGTTTTTTATTACATTTTTGTATGGAAATATCTCATTTTAAAATTTATTCATCAGGTTACATATATTTTAAATACGAATATCTTATTAAAACGTCATAAACTAAATTAAATAATTGATTAATAAATTACCAAACCTTCGATGTTTTAAAAATGAAGAAAATTGCTCCACTTTGTGGGCCTTTTATGACTGAACGGCGTGTGAGATGTCTTTTTTATTCAATAATATTACAAAGTTAACGATTATCTTAAAATTATTACAATTATAGAAAAATCTGTTAATACGTTTACATGCAATTTATATTTAAAAAATACTGTTTTTTAAATTATTTTTATTTTTTGTGAGTTTTTTCGATCCTTTTAAAATAGTTTATAACTTTTTTTCTTTAAAAACGATATTTCTCTTTTCTATGGTTCAACATGACAATGACAATTTTGCCATAATTTTACATTAGGACGCGGTGAGAGAAGAAATTACCTTTTTCGATGAGCTTCAAAAATATGAAAAAATCTTTTTCAATAAGCTTTAAATACAGCATAAGTAGGTTCTTATTTAATGTATCTAATTTTAGTCGAAACACGAGAATTGTGAGGTTACGTTAGCGGCAGAGCGAAGCTCTCTCAGACCAGACCGCCCGGATAAGAAGGCGCTGGAAAAATTAATTCCTTTTCTAAAGGCCTTGCAAACATCGGTCGAACAGTACATATTTGCATTGTAAATATATCAGGAGTGGGGAAGGGGTAAAAGGAGAAGAGGAAATATCGCCTATGCTACCCGCCGAGTCCTAAAGCATAAATATGCAAAATTTGAGTCTTATCGGACAAACGGTGTAAATTTGTATAGAGAACAGGCAGACAGACAGACAGACATTGAGTTTTATAGATATAGATACATTTACAATGTTAGATATGCAGAAATAGAACCTCAGCTATTTGAAAATATATTATTTATATTAATCTGACACGTTTTCCGTACAGGTACATATGTTTATGTTATTTAAAAAAAATAGGGAATCAATATATATATAAATTCAGTCAACATTGCAATATTGGACGATTGCGTTTTGATACCTAAAAATCATCTATCTAAGAATATATACTGTAAAATAAGAATTGTTAAAAAGGATTAGTATTTATTTGAGGAAAATTGATTTGATATTGTTTGATGAAAAAAATAGCACGTAAATCAAATTTAAACTTTTCAAAAAATGGGTCAAAATGAATGGACATAATTTAATAAAGGAATAACTTTGGGTACAAATATTTTTTCTTACATCCCGCATTATTAATAAGCGTTTTAGACCAGAATTTATATGGCTTGTTAGGGTAAAACCTGGGAGAGATGACATACTTTTTGTAGAAAGGCGTAATAAATAATACACGCAAAATAATATTATAATATTACAATATAATAAATAATAATTGAATCGTATGTTTTTTATTTTAAATACATTTTGAACGCAAATCTGTACCGTCTGACCGATCTGACTATAATTTTGCACACGCATTCTTAGGGAACCGGTGGGTAACATAGGCGATATTTCCCCCTCCATCTTTACCCCCCCTCCCTCTGATGTATTTGGCATGCAAATATGTACCGTTCGACCGATCTGACCCAAATTTTGCATATTTATTTTTTAGGACGAGGCGGTAATATAAGCCCCCCTCCCCTCTTACCACACCCCGACCAATATATATATTTTCTGTACAAATCTACACCGTCTGACCAATCTGATCCAAATTTTGCATACTTTCTCTTTAGGACCCGGAGTGTAACATAAACGATATTTCCTCCCTTCCTCTTCACTCCACTCCCTCCTTCGATATATTTTTCATGCAAATGTGCACCGTTCTACCGAATTTCGCATATATATTCTTTAGGATCTGGCGGTAAATATAGGTCACGTTTCCCCTCCTGGAAATTCCACGCATCCCAGCCTTGATTAAATGGAAACATTATTTTTTTAGTGGCTTTGCAAAAACAATGGAACCTTTGTTTTCCCCCACAAACTTATTTTAAACTTAATCCTTAAACCGCGCTACGCCGGGTACGAACAGCTAGTCGTCGATAAAACCGCCCGAGGTCAGGCCGTGTTTTGTTACGAGGAAACACCTCCCCCGTTAAAACATCACATTTGACCGCGAGCCCTCCCGCTCGGCCGTCGCGCAGGTCAATTGCGTGGAATTGGTGCGAGGTAATTTGTTCATTTGTCTCAGGTCACCTTCACCAGGATGGTTCTGTGCGGATACCAAATAAAATATAAATTGTGATTTTAGGTTATAAATAAAGCACTGATTTATATTTTGGTTGTATTTTAATGTGGCCTTTATCATTTAATTTAATGTGGCCTTTATCATTTAATTTATATAAATGTAGTTAACTCTGTTGAAGTTTGTAAGAGGATGGTGTTGATAAAGAGCATCAGATATTTTTATTTTTGTGAACTGTTCTTTCGACATCCCCCTTACGGCTAAGTTAGTTACCTACGGCTAAATTTCCGCCCCGAGATAGACCACAGTTGCATTTTCCACCAGAGAGATTATTTATTTAATTAATTAATTTAACAACATTAATGAATATTATTTATTTTTTAGCCGGTAAATCATATTTTATCCAAGGTTTGTAGGATAGATCTTCCCAACTGACACTTGGAGGTTTGTAGGATAGATCTTCCCAACTAAAACTTATTATTCTAAATGATAGTTTTCCATGGTCTAGTCTAGTATGGTGAATATATAATAATATTACATATAGAAAGTATTGTTGATTGTGTTATGAATGAAATGCATTCACACTTTCAGTCAATTTATTCTCGTTTGTTTGCTTGCTTTATTTATTTTAAATACTGGTGTATATTCTATCTATTCTTTAAATTATCACAACCATTAAGACAATAATCGAATTTTGTTAATAGTAAAGAGAGAGCGCTACCATAATTTCTTCTTCTTCATCTCCCTGTCGACCCTGATTCATCCAGGGTCGGGCCTCCTTATACGAAGGCACCAGGATCTTCTGTCCTGGGTTGTCACTAGGGAATGCAATCCCGATCCCGAGAGATCGGACGAGATTATCTGGATTGTCGGGATTAAAAGAAGCTTTAAAAGTATATAAATCTAATCCTCCTTGCATGCTCTCCGATACCGACAGATTGGAAACTTTCATAAAAAAGAGATGAATCTGAAATAGGGGCCTATATTTAGAATTCGCCTTCAATATTGTTTACTTTCATTAGTCCCCACCAGCGTTGACTCCGAAAGGACATTTTCAGCTGCTGCTGTCAGCTCTATAAACAAAAAAAAAAACACAAAAGTATTCGGGATCCCGATCGCTAGGGATCCCGCCGGATTGGAAATTCTAATCTCGAGGAATCCCGAAAGGGAAATCCCGACTCGGGATTGCATTCCCTAGTTGTCACAATGGGAACATCTTGTGCTGCCAGCTCCCTCTCAATAATATATTTTGCCACCATAATTTATTATAACGTTTTTATTTAATTAAAGATAGTTAACAATTTTAGCGTTAGCGAAGATTAGTAAAAAGTCATAGCAATTTTCAGAACTAACATTATAGTACCTAATATTTCGTCTTTTCAACATTTTCTCCATATCTAACCCATACAGAATAACCAATATTGACATTTACATACATGTAGGAGAAAACAGAGAAAACTATGGGAAATTTGTGATAAAAACCACAATTTTTAACTGTCTTATAATTTTTAATTAAGAACTCCTACATTGATTATCCAACTAAACTTTAATCATATTTATAATCAATCACAGTCATGTATGAAGGTACAATAAGGATTTTGCAAAAAAAGTCAGTCGCTCCCATTACCCGACACGTGCGGGTAATGAGAGCCCATTTAACGCTTATATGGGAAATTGGAGCCATACTATTTATTCTTTCCCGAAAATTTAACTAAAAATAATTTAAATGAAATCTTAGTTATTAATACGTAGAACTATTTGTAAAACAACGAAAAACCAAGAACCCAAATTTTTACGGATCCAAACAAAAAGCATAAAGATAAGTATCTGGACTATAACTGCCAGAACATTCTTTATGGGCCTAGTTTCCGCAACTTCTGCATCGGTACCGCATCTCCCCCGTGTGTTTTTCCCGTGGATAAATAAATTGCACATAAAGCTTCCTCTTCTGAATATTCTGACTCACCGTCGCAAATTGCATTTAGCCATGCTAGGCTACCATTACCCGTTGACCACCATTTTTAAAAGTAATAATATAAATATGTAATTCTACTTTCAATCACAATTTAACCAATTGGACTTGTTAGTAAATGAATCTAGGGATGTAATAAGCATAAACATAATAATATAAGAATATAATTTCACGCTTACCTTGGCGCTCGCAATCAGCAGTTTTTTATAAGCGTGGATCAAAAAATACACAACCGTCCCTCGTGACTTAACGCATGGCACTACCGACTCGTGTTCGCCAGGTGAAGTTTCTCGATAGTTGACAGAAGCGGCCGAGTGTTTACGATCGCAAGAATGTGCCTACTTTTCGTTCAATCATCATCGCTCTTATTACCCGACGACCCTCATTACCCTGTTCTCCCCTAATGATTGACTTTTTGGTACATGCTTATTATTATACGATTGATGTATATTAATAAGCATGTTCCATGTTTATTAATGTAATACCAATGTAAATATATCTTGTGTAATTTCTAAATATTTTCGTAGCAGTAGCGAATAACTTCTATATTTGAACATCGATGATCCTCAGATATATGCGTTATGTTTCCTCAGATATATGCGGTATTCAAGAAACATATGGAGAATTAATTCAATTAATAAAAATATATTTTTTAGCTGACTGTCTCCGCTTCGAAAACGAGATACACAATTGCTTGTATAAAATGCGTGTATTATTCAACTTACTTACATAAAAAATATACTTCATCTGCATTGTTTGAACTCTGCTGTGACGCGTATTTGAATAAATCTACGCATTTCACAACGTATTAATAATGTGTCGCCACTGTTAAAAGAGTTAACAATCAAATAACGAATCACGTTCGTAGTTAAGATGTTACAGCTAGAGCAAACATCGATAAGACTAGTGTAACGACTCAGAGATAGCGACTATGAATATACCGCTGGCTATGTTCATAACATTTGTATTCGTGTATTTTTATAAACGCTCTTATCTACTAAATAAATAAATCTTAATATTTTTAAATCAACAAGATTATAAAAACGAGTATTATTAAAATGCGTTTTCAGTATGCATAAATTAAAAGTTCATCTGCCTTCACAAAAAGTTGGGATTAAAATGTTGTAAAGAGACTTTTTGAATCTTTGATCTTGGAACGGTGTGCCGCGTATTATGAATATTTAAAAAGGTAAATCGTCTCTATAAGATAAGATTTGGAATTTAATCTCTCATAATTTAAAACTCCAATGTTGGTCAGGATGAAAAATAAGCAATAAGCTACTACTGCAAGTAGTTGAAAAAGTTAAACTATGAAGCTTTACGAGAAGGCTGCTTTTTTATTAAGTTAATTTGTGTTTTATGATTGTATCTGCATGTTTAATTCCTGCATGTTCAAATATTTCATTTACAAGTTTTTTCGATTTTTCTCTCGATATTCGGCGATAAAAGAAAAGAAACGTCCTACAACATTAAGTTTAAACTTTATTTAAGTAGTTTTTTTTATTTAATATAAAAAAGGCACATTTTTAAATCTAGTAATTAAAACATAAATTGACATAATACTTAAATATAAATATTCCAAAAATACATCAACATAAATAATCATAAAAAGAAACACATTTTCACATCTGGCACAAAGTAAAGAAATTAAAAAAAAAAACATGAAACAATATAACATGATCATACTTATTTTTCACATATTTTGCACTTAACCTACGAAGAGTGGTGAGAATATTTACTTCTTTCGCGTCTGCTGGCAGTTCATTGAACAATTTAAGACCTTTATAGTATAAACTATTTTCTGTTCCTGCCAGTTTCGTTTGTGGAAGCCTAAAATCCCCCCTACTTCAAATTAATTAATTAATTACTTTAATTCAAATTACCGTCAAAGTTTGACATCCGTTACTTTATGAAATAACCAATTATTTGGAAGTTCAACTGAAATAAATAAATAGTTGGAGTTTACTATGGAGAAAGACTTAAATAGTTCCGTGTCTACTTTTCTTACGACAGGGGTATCCCAACTAAGGGTAACCTAAGGGCCGTATTTAAAAAAGTCAACTTGAGGGTTGCATCCGGAAGAATTCATAGAGTAACGACTCATACATATTTTTCATACATGTTCATTTAAAGAGCTCAGTTTCTTCCAGAGGCGCGTAAGAAGAAGCAAGTGCGTGGCCACATAAACATCATTTCTTTGCGCATACCATTATAAAAATTGAGCAAATTCGTGGGCCGCACAAAATCATATCGCAGGTGACGTATAGTGGAATATTTAGTTTATTACAGTATTTGGTTATTCTGTATATACAAATAAAGTGCACAATTTTACATTTTTGATGCTTATAGACTCACTTTCTTCGACGGGAAGTACTAACATAGGCAGCAAACTCTTTAGACTCTTGGCATATATATACACTAGCTGATTGGCCCGGCTTCGCCCGGGACCATAATTCGGTAAGCATAGAATTGTGTTAACGTATCTTTCTTGCTGGTTTCGGCACCTGTGATTGGAATGCCTTGCTGGACCGTCTTCGCCTTACCAAAATATCAACAGATATTTTAGCGCATCTTCATAACAGTCTAGAGAGAACCTTCGAAAACTTTCTAGAGCATTCCGAATTCTTATAGAACTTTCTGGAATCTTCTAGAACTTCCCCTTTTCAGAACCTTCTAGAGTATTATAATTCTTTCTAGAACCTCTAGATTCACCGATGCACTGCACCATTCAGTTTGGAACCTTATAGGTAGATCTTTCAGAAGCTTGTAGAACTTTCTCCTTCCAGAACTTTATAGAGCATTCTCAAACCTTCTAGAACTTTCCGGAACATCCGAGACACGCCAACACACTCCGCCACTCAGTTTGGAACCTTATAGAACTTTCTAAAACTTTCTCCATCCAGAACTTTTAAGAGCATTCTGAAACCTTCTCTAAATCTTCTGGAACCTTCCATACTCACCGATACACTTTGCCACTCAATTTAGAACCTTATAGAACCTTCTAGAACGTTGTCTTTCCAGAACTTTCTAGAGCGGATTTTTCCGGAACCTTCTAGACTCAGCTACACAGTCGGCGGGCCCATTCTGAAACAGTTTGAAGCATTTGCGGCCTTCTCATAACAAAAAAATGTACTAAAAAGCACATTTTTGTCACCCACTCCCACCCACGCTCAGCCGCCCCCACCAAAATATATATATATATATAATACTTCATAAGATAAGACTTCAGCGAAACGTCGAGATTTGCTTCTCAGTGAAATATACCATTCGTAGAAAATATCTAATTTATTTAACACGTAAATAATTTTAAATCGTCAATAAAATGAATAATTGCAGAACCGTGGTAAGTCGGATCGGCGTAAAGATTTTGCAGCAGACCGCTGGCTGTCAGCTGTCACCCTCGGCTGACCGGTAGAATGACACTTGGCGGCCCACTGTTTGCTCCGACGGTTCGCAGCTGCCGTCGGGTCGGCGAGAAAAATCCACCTGCTGGCCCGATCGAGCGGAAACTGCCAAGTATCGGGTTGCACTCGGCCCAACGGCCCAACCCAAGATACGAGAGCGAGGAAATTTACAAATGATTAATGAAAGCGACCACTCTCTTCCGTAGGTACTCAGAGTTGCGCGTGAAATTCTGTAGCGACAGCCGCGACACTTTTGTGGCCTTTTGTCGCGAGTGTTGAGTTTAGCTCAGCTAACTTTATTTCCGTATAAAATGATTGAAACCTCGTAGGAAAATTCCTGTTCAAATTTCTGCGAGGTTTTATTTATTTTTTCAGCTTGCGTTAAAGTCAATAATTTTATAACTTTTTATATAAGTTATTTTAAAGATTGTCCAACTTTTTACACAACTTTAGTCAGAAATATTGAAAAATGAACATTTTCGCTTAACTCAAAAATTATAACTAATAACATAACTCGAGCCAAAATAAAAACAGAACAATAATTTGTAACGTATTAAAATTATGCATCGACCTAACACAAGAGACTAATCAATTGACTACTAATAATTTCAAAATAGAACTGACAAAAATAATAAAACTCAGCCAAATATAACAAGTGAGTCGGTGTCCTTGTTATTATTAGGTCCTTACATAAGAAATTGGCGTTTAGTATGGGAGGAACATAAAGCCGTTTTTTTTTATTATAATATATTTATTTAATCAAAGTATGTACCATTGCTATCTATGCACTTTTGCCATCTCATGGGTAATTCATCGATCCCTTTACTAAAAAAACCATTCGGACGGGAATCAATAAAATCTTTGAAGGCGGTTTGGACTGCCCCATCGGAGTTGAATTTCTTCCTTTGCAAGAAGTTATCCAAATTTCGAAAAAAATGGTAATCTGTTGGGGCAAGGTCCGGAGAGTACGGTGGATGTCTTAGACATTCCAATTGAAGCTCCTCTAATTTGGTAGCCGTCTGTTGTGCAGTGTGTGGTCTAGCGTTATCATGAAGCAGCAGTGGCCTAGAGCGATTAACCAGCCTCGGTTGTTTAGCAGCTAGCTTTTCCATCATGGTTTGCAGTTGCTGACAATAGACATCTGCCGTAATCGTCTGGCCAGATTTAAGAAAGCTGTAGTGAACGACACCAGCACTAGTCCACCAAACGCTCACAAGTAACTTTTTTGGAGTCAATTTTCGCTTGGGGCATGGTTTGGCTGGTTCGGCAGGGTTCAGCCATTGCGATGAGCGCTTCCGATTATCGTACAGGATCCACTTTTCATCACAGGTAATGATTCGATTTAAAATCCCTTCATTATTGTGCCGGTTGAGTAATGCAACGCAGCAGTCAACGCGCGTTTGTTGATTTGCTTCACTCAATTCGTGAGGTACCCACCTTTCAAGCTTTTTCACCTTACCAATTTGCTTCAAGTGGATTAAAACAGTTTTATCACTAACACCGCAGCCTGCAGCTAACTCGGATGTGGTTTGCGATGGATCCGCTTCCACAATAGCCTTCAATTCTTCATTATCAACTTTGGTCTCCGGCCATCCACGGGGTTTGTTCTGCAGGTCGAAATTTCCAGAACGAAAACGTTGGAACCAAAAACGCACTGTGTTTTCTTTTGCGGCACCGTCGCCATACACATCATTAATCCTTCGAGCCGTTTCTGCAGCACTGGTGCCACGGTGGAACTCGAACTCGAAAATAACGCGATATTTCAAGTTTTTCATTTTGTAAACTGAGTGACGCAAAGAAAAAAACAGTTGAGGAAAAAACAAATGAATTATAATTTTCAAAACACAAATACATGAGTAAATAGCTGTATAAATTTGGAATTGGAATTCCTAACCAAAGAGAAGATATTTGAGATCAAATTTGCCAGTACGGCAAAACGCCAATTTCATATGTAAGGACCTAATAATATCGAACTGTTATATAAAATGTTATCCATAGACCTTCCAAATCTCTATCATTTTTTAAATTAAAAAATATATATTTTTATAAAATATTACAACATATTTGATTCATATTGTCAAAATGTGTAATAATTACCCTGAATGATAGGCTAGGCGTGAAATGCCCTGTATAGGTACACACATAAAATAAATATTTTATAACAATATATAGGTTACGTACATTCCCAAATAAGAAAAATTTTGAACTAGGGAGTGGCTTAATGCGATCTTTTGCCAATGTGAGTAAAATTCGATAGTATTACTCATATTTTATCTCGCATATTATATCAAATTTTTGTATGGAATTGTATCAAATATGTTTAAAAACGTAGGTATATTATCTTCCTAAAATGAAAAAACTAAATAATTTAATCCCAATTATAATAATTTCGTTGTCTGTCTGTCTGTCCGTCCGTCCGTCCGCGTAACGTCCGTAATTTCGTTCGAATACACGGCTAAAAAAATAAATTAAAAACGGCCGCAGATGGGGCTTGAACCACGGGCGATCAAACTCGAACTCCGAAACTTAGGAAGACGCCATCACCGTACGTGTGGGATGTTTGAAAGGTTGAAAAAGACAAAGAAAAATAAAAACCTTATTCCACAGAAGGTATATGCGCAGGATCAAATAGGTATATTGGCGTCTCAGATGAATACAATTAAAAACCAAATATTATATAATAACAAAACATTTCAAAACGATTATTTACTTTGAAGTTCCGTGGTTCAAGACTTTCACATAAATATCACAAAATGCATTATTAATTTCTTATTCTAATTTTCTGTTTTTAATATAGACATTTTGATAATGGTATATCGATTAGACGATTATTCAAAGTACGTTACGTAATACGTTCAGATGCCAACAATGCAAGTCATAACAAAGCACTGACACGACAGGAAAGTGCCCCGCCACCTCATCACACCGCCAGCCAAATTCAGCGCGCAGTACTTAATGTTCGTAGTTTATGTGCATTGTACAATAAATAATATATATGTCCATATCATATTCCCGCGATAGCAGTGGAACGTCCACGATGCTCCATACTTATTATACTGGAAAAAACTTAAATGCGTTTTGTAGACATAATTCGAACTTTGTCCGTCATCACAAAAATTGTCCGATTGTTACGAAGTGCATATTTATTTAATATGAAATAATAATAATTAGCGTGTGTAGCTTCTTGATTTAGTGTTCTCTCCTAGTCGTTCGAGCCCCATTCCAGGGGAGCAGGAGAAGTATCTCCTATTTTCATACAATAGCTTAGTTCTTAATTAATAATAATAATATTGAAAATCCGCGTTCACATCTCTATTTTTTAAAATTAAAAAATCAAGCATATTGTAAAAACTGTGAATTAATGAAAATGTTACCAACTTTAGACATATTCATTCTGAAAAATAATTGATGTACGCTGAATAAAGCGCTCGTTTGATGTAATAATGTAAAAATAACGGTAACGGTTGCTTCTGTAAACAATTCGTAAATGTTTATAAGTAAAGCGGGCCTCACACTTAGCCCTCTTCCGTGACAGTTTGATAACGTATAAGTTTGATAATGGTAATCCGTGAATGTGAATGCTAGTAAGGTAAACACGACACCGCCACAGTATAGTAAAGCATACAGTATTACATCTTCATACAAACAGCCGAAACGACACCCTTCGAAATCTCGGTATACTTCGAACTGCTCAGTCGCCGCAGGGCTGCAGTAACGTGCGGACGCAAGCAGTGTGAGACGTTCCCACGCATACATTTAGGTCAATTTATGGCACCCCAAACCATAAAGAGTCAGTCAATGAGCAGCCCTGGTGCGTTTTTAACCAAGTTTAAGTACCAAGCGGCCGTAGGTATATATTTCAAGGACACTGCCGAGATAACATACTGTATGTATTTATTATACTGTGACACCGCGCTGTCCACGCTCCCACCTGCCGCCACTACCGGCGCGGCGCTCGCACTCGAAGTGTCTGCTTGTCTGCCGAAAAAACTTTGGGTCGATTTTTAACCCTTTTCCCTTGATCCAATCGAGCTGAAACTTTGCAGGCAGACTCGTGGCGACGATAAAAATGATCTATCTTTTCGTTAAATTTTTTAAAATTATTATAGTACCTATAATTTTGGATTTTTAGAAATTTTGACGGTTTTTTCAAATTGAAATTCATACAAATGAGAAAGGAGCCCGACGCGTGTAGCAGGCGCGAAACCTGCTTCTACTAGAAATGAGAAAGGGAGTATGTTTATTATACCTTTGACTTGACTTTTGTCCTTTGACTTCGACTTGTCCTTTGACTTCCGCACAAAAATAATAAAAACTAACTAACTAACTTAGTTTTTATTATTTTTGTGCGGAAGTCAAAGGACCGGCTATGCGAGCTCTGACAATTGTCAATATGCAGACGGATTTTTATAACTTTACGCGAGTGAGAGAGTTATATAAACAAATATAAGAGACAAAATATATTCGAAGTGTACACTAATTTTATTAAGTTTATATATTTCTTACAATTTCAAAAAGCAAACGCGAAGTAAATATAAAGCGGCAATGTAAATGTCGCGGCACAAATATTTTAGGGAGTAAATACAGCAGCGCGAGGAGCAGTGGCAGTGGCGGTGCGTATTTCTCGCATATAAATATTTTTTCATAAAGATCTAAGAACTGATTAGAAGACTAGATTAAGCACATAAATATTTTTAATCGTTAAAAAATATGCTGACAAAATATTAAATATTATATTATGTTTCACCATTACGCTGTTTCTTATTTGCACCTCTCTTATAACAATGTGCCATAACTCATGGCTATAAAGAACACCATGTGTCAACTCATATTACCTATATCTACATGGATACACAGGCACAATGTTCATACCTACATGTATCCGAGTAATTTCATTATCCGTATTTACAAAAGTCAGCATAGTATTAGCCGAGAAAACAAAAGCAATCAGAATGCAGTGAGCAATCTTAAAATGAAATATGCGGGAATTCAATGTTATAATTATAACCTAAACCTAGAAAAATGAAATTTGAAATTTGAAATGAAGTGAATGCAATGCTGGCTGTAGTGTGGTAGATAGAATAAAGAAAGGAGTGCTGAGATGGTTTGGTCATGTGGAACGTATGAACGAGGAAAGGATGGTTAAGAAAATATATGAGGCGAATGTTGAAGGAAACAGGAATAGAGGGCGTCCGCGAAAGACCTGGCACGATCAGGTACTACAAGTATTTGAGGATGGCCCTGTTAAAAGCCGCAATAATCGTAGAACGTGTATGAGAAGATGTATGAATGTGGCCGAAGCAAAAGTGGTGTGCCAGGATAGAAGAGTGTGGCGTTCAATCCTCTCTGCTTACCCCTGCAGGGAAACGGCGTGATGGTTAGTTAGTTAGTTAGTTTTGAAATTTCTAATATAGACGTAACATCACAATACAATCATATTTTAGGCCTATGTACCGAAATTTATATAACCTAAAAACATGGAGAGTGTTGTCTTAATGCTGTCTTGCCAAATATTATCTCAAATAACTTATTATTATGATCCGGGGCGAATGACTAATGAGAGGGTAGTTAGACAAGCAGAAATGCGAGCGTGAGTGCTATAAAACGTCAGGAATGAAATACGTTGAACCTGACATTACCAAATAAACAGACAAAAACCAACAAGCTTGTGCAAAAAGGAAGAAGCGACATATACATCTCATTCTACATTTATTTACGTGTATGTATGTGTACATTTGAAAACTGGCACTCGGCTCGCTGTGTTGTATTTTGAGTACTCAAAAAGTAGTAAAAAATCATGTTTATGTGACAATTATTATTGACGTGCGCATCGCAATTCACAATGCTTTGAAAACATTGCCACGGAATTCTTCCTCGGGCTCGGGTGCGAACAACGCCAACCGAAAATATGGAATAGGTCATTCGGTCCTACCTACTGATATTTTAATTTGTAGCTATATGGAACGAGTGATTTTTTTTTATCAAAGAAATCAACATTGTATTAAGGGTTAAAAAACCTACGAATTGTTTTAAATTTTTTGAATGATTAAGTAATTTGAATCTTTTTTTTGGCCGTAGTTCATAGTAACATGAGCGTAGTTTGACAATAGGTCCCCAGTTTATCAATAATAACTGGAACGGTTCGACACATTGACGGATCATTGGTTCAACATACATTTTTAAGTTGTATAAACTTCAAACTCAGTTACATAGTAGGTCTCTAAAACTTTTCAGCCGATTTTGTTGAAATTTTGTATAAATCTTACTAATGACATTTTTTTTGGTAAAATGCTCCCGATTGCTTTTTATGAATTTTAACTTCGATTAAAAAACACAAAATTATTATCACACTGATCTCATTTGAAAAAAAAATTTTTTTCGATACTCTGTATCATACATTGATATATTGACGTGGACCTTCTGTCTTGAATTATCTGTCGTGGACTTTCTGTCGTGGAAATTCTGTCGTGGACCTTTTGTTGTGGACCTTCTGTCTTGAAACATCTGTCGTGGACTTTCTGTTGTGGACCTACCGTCGTGGACCTTCTGTCTTGAATCATCTGTCGTGGACTTTCGCGAACCTTCTATCGTGCACCTTTTGTCATGGCCCTTCTGTCGTGGACCTTTTTTCGGTGGACCAAATTAACCTAAACCTTTTGTCGTTGGACCAAATGTCCGTTGACCTTTTGCCGTCGGATCGTTTGTCATTGAACCAAAAGCTTTTGTCGTTAAACCTTTTAGCGTTGGATCTATTGTGTCTGAAAAAATGCAGAGACAGGGCTTGAACCTCGCGCCACCAAACCCGAACCGGCCGTACAACGCATGTTGCTACGGCCGCCTTTCTGCGGAGCGCCAAAAAGATGCTAAAAATATTTACTAGGGCTTAGCAAAGACTCGAACCAATTTTACGTCATTTTTGACGGGTTGCAGCTAGTCACTATTTATTAAAGTCATTAACGACCCGCTTATAATATGTCCGCTTAAAATAATATAAATAAATCAAAGCGCTGTATATAACTCACTAATTAATAATTTATTATCAACCAAAACATTTCGTACGGTTTTCCTGACCATCCATCTATTTTTATTCCCGAAGGACGTTTCCCGACCGACAATTTATATACATTTCCGTTGGTAAAATCCCAAAGGGCGTTTCAGACCGATGATTAACATACGTTCACCTTTTTGATGTATTATGTACGAAGACAAATAAACATACGAACGCAGCCTCAACAAGTTGAGCGTGCGGCCGCCTAGCGCTCCGCATCTACCGCAATACAAAGGACTCACCATCGCATTCCCGATATATCTTTATGAATGCCCGATGTAATTCATTTTTATCGCTGCGCTTTTACTGCCGGCGAGTGTTGCCCGATGCTTGTATCTGTTTCGGGCTGAATTGTCCGAGTGTAAGAGAGCTTTCAAATATATCTGCAGCAACACGATTAGGACCAAATAGTCGGGGGTAATATTTATTTCTTTGTTACGGTTCACTATCGCGGCTGCGTTTCATCTGATTCTCGCCCGCCTCGTCACACCGAGGTTCGTTTCCAGCTGGCCATTGTTCTCTTCTTGCATCATTTACAATAGATTAATTACAATAATACACAAGATGCGTGTGTCGAACTACAGTTCAAATTTCAGTACGCGGTAGAAAGTTACAAGTAAGTAATGTCACATCATTTTATTTTCACGCACACAATTTTTTTCAAGTGCTACCTACTAAGTAATGAAAATAATAAAACTTAAATTTTGAACATCTACGAGATTAGATTCGCATAATTAAATAAATCAACCAATTCAATATTATTCTTGACTAGCTGCTACCCGTCAAAATAAGGGAAAATTAGTTCGTGTCTTCGCTAAGCCCTAGATATATTATTTATATTATCTTTTTGGCGGTCCACGGAGAAGCCGCCGTAGCAACATGCGTCGAACGGTCGGTTCGGGTTTGCTGGTTCTGGGTTCAAGCGCCATCTCCGGCCGTTTAATTTCGTTTTTTTAGCCGTGAATTCGAACGAAATTGCGGACGTTACACGAAGTTACGGACATACAACGAAATTATTGTTTTGATCCGTAAAAATTTTCTCATTAATACGGTTCAACTTTTTCTCTTCTTAGATTTAAGTAATAAAAATAACTATAAACTAGGAAAAGAGTGTGTATCTTTAATAAATAATAAAGATCACGGGTGTCCCCGGTCCTCGTAATAATGTCGTCGGTGTTCTTTCCATTGATGTTTTGGGAGGATAACACCGAGAAATTTAGACCTCCTCATCTTCGATCCGTTAACGACGACGATAGGTATATTTAGAAATGTAGTGCAGCGGAGAACCTCAAAAGAGATGGGCGGGAAGAAATGGCTTCAAATAGCAAATGACAGAGTAGGATGGGTACGGAAGAGGCCTATATCTAGCAGGGGAGAGATGAAGCTGAAGATGAAGAAGAGAAGAAGATAGTGCACATTTTATGACTTTTGTTTCTGATTTGATTTAAAATATAAATTAAACATATATAAAACTAGCGTGTAAACAGAGCTATCCTGTAGCCTAGTTTCGTTAGCGCCGTTTTGGCTGCGGGTATGAAAACAGCGCCATCTAGCGTCTTGGAAGCGTTAGTGACGGATATTGTTAGATAGAGTATTATGTATTATGATCATTAATATGGTGTCATAAAAAGCGAAGTTATTGCCAATAAATTATTTGATCGTTACACTCGAAGTTACACCGTCGACGATCGTGCGATCGACGCGAACGATAAACGCATCAGTTAAGAATTTACATAAGTCTTGAGAAATGCATTACTCCGGCATTATTGTCATACGTCGTTGGCTAAACACGAGTTCAATACTTTGTAGTCATCTGGTCTACATGATGGCGCGATGAGACTCGTTTCAGAAACTCTTCTAGAATGAACGTAAAGGATAGCTGAGGGATGAGCGAGTTAGACTCACTGTCACAACCATTTTTCTGAAATGGGCATTCAAACACTGTAGTGTTAAAAGAATGGAAAATAACAATTTTTTTAGGTGCGGCGGGACATAATTTTTTAATACGAGTAAAAGTAATCTTTGTAAAGCATAGTGATAACGGGTACGGTTCAAATTGTGTTTTCTTGGGAACTTAAATTAAAGTGGTTTAAAAGTAATAATTATTTATTTATTTATTTGTTTACGCCCATTAGGCTTTTACATAAAGAGTATAAAATAAATTTCAAAAAGCACATACATTAAAAGTTTCAGGAATAGCACCAAATCATGAGTATAAAAATTAAAAATGTAGAGTAGGTAACGAGCAGCAATGCGTATAAGCTTTTACATAAAAAAATATATCATAAAATTAAAAAGAACATACATTAAACAATATAAATTACAAGTAGCAAATTATTAAAAGTACCAGGAATAGCACCAAAACATGAGTACAGAAATTAATATAAAGTACAAAGCGGCAATGTGTACGAAAAATATATATTACCCACCATTACATATTAACAGCTGAAGTCAGTAACGAAGCAGTATTGCCTCTTTAAGTTTAAACTTTACTTTCTCCAGACTGTCGACGAAAATGTCAATCATGCAACCATATTCATTACAAGTTCCCAATATTCTGTGTATCACAGAATTTGATTGATAATTGGTATTGCAATTGTTGCGATGGAATGTGACAATTTGTCGCGTTCTATGTGTGGAAGTGATATTATAATCGATACATGCCACAAGGTCAGGGCTGTCCAACATTATGATGAATTATGTTGAAAATGATTTTTTAAATTTTTAATTCAAATTATTTTTTACCTAGCTTTAGTTTACTTATTTTATTATTATTTTTTTTACATAAATTAATATAATTTAAAATTTAAACAAGGAAACAATTTAGTCTATCTCTATCTCTATGATAGAAAGAGAGTCGTGTATAGAGAAGAAGTAAGTATAGGTGTTGCAGGTATAAAGTATAAATATGCATTAATCTAAGTGGTAGAAAATAGAATTTAATGTATAACAATGGATATAAACAAAGAAATATTATATTAGTAAGAGGTAGTAGCGGCCTTAAATTCTGTTTTTAATTTATGATAATATTGAGGTTAGGTTCGAGGATATATATCGCGATATTTATGGCTCGATTTTTATTTTTGATATATATCCAAGAAAAGTTTCTGAAAATATCAATAGATGGCGCTAGTTGTATTTTAAAAAATGCTACAGGTTGTTTTTTTTAAATATCTGCGGTCGTTACTAGATGGTGCTATGTGTATTTTAAAAAGTGCTACGGTTACTTTTTAGTTCCATTTGTTTCATATCATCCGTTTTTTATTTCACACAAAGAAACAAACACCCATAACACTACATTAGAAAGAGCAACTTTTATAACTTATATATAATAATTGCATATATAAGCTTTTTTCAGTATGCATTTCATTTATTTAATAAATACTAATTCATATACAAAATAAATAAATACATTTCCTAATTATTTCGAGTTTGTATCAATCGACGTTTGCAAAAAAGGAGAAAAAAAAGTTTGGATATACGGATGTATATCAAAAAATCCGAAAATTTGATTTTTATTAGGTCCTTACATATGAAATTGGCGTTTTGCCGTACTGGCAAATTTGATCTCAAATATCTTCTCTTTGGTTAGGAATTCCAAATCCAAATTTATACAGCTATTTACTCATGTATTTGTGTTTTGAAAATTATAATTCATTTGTTTTTTCCTCAATTGGTTTTTTCTTTGCGTCACTCAGTTTACAAAATGAAAAACTTGAAATATCGCGTTATTTACGAGTACGAGTTCCACCGTGGCACCAGTGCTGCAGAAACGGCTCGAAAAATTAATGATGTGTATGGCGACGGTGCCGCAAAAGAAAACACAGTGCGTTTTTGGTTCCAACGTTTTCGTTCTGGAAATTTCGACCTGCAGAACAAGCCCCGTGGACGGCCGGAGACCAAAGTTGATAATGAAGAATTGAAGGCTATTGTGGAAGCGGATCCATCGCAAACCACATCCGAGTTAGCTGCAGGCTGCGGTGTTAGTGATAAAACTGTTTTAATCCACTTGAAGCAAATTGGTAAGGTGAAAAAGCTTGAAAGGTGGGTACCTCACGAATTGAGTGAAGCAAATCAACAAACGCGCGTTGACTGCTGCGTTGCATTACTCAACCGGCACAATAATGAAGGGATTTTAAATCGAATCATTACCTGTGATGAAAAGTGGATCCTGTACTATAATCGGAAGCGCTCATCGCAATGGCTGAACCCTGCCGAACCAGCCAAACCATGCCCCAAGCGAAAATTGACTCCAAAAAAGTTACTTGTGAGCGTTTGGTGGACTAGTGCTGGTGTCGTTCACTACAGCTTTCTTAAATCTGGCCAGACGATTACGGCAGATGTCTATTGTCAGCAACTGCAAACCATGATGGAAAAGCTAGCTGCTAAACAACCGAGGCTGGTTAATCGCTCTAGGCCACTGCTGCTTCATGATAACGCTAGACCACACACAGCACAACAGACGGCTACCAAATTAGAGGAGCTTCAATTGGAATGTCTAAGACATCCACCGTACTCTCCGGACCTTGCCCCAACAGATTACCATTTTTTTCGAAATTTGGATAACTTCTTGCAAAGGAAAAAATTCAACTCCGATGGGGCAGTCCAAACCGCCTTCAAAGATTTTATTGATTCCCGTCCGAATGGTTTTTTTAGTAAAGGGATCGATGAACTACCTATGAGATGGCAAAAGTGCATAGATAGCAATGGTACTTACTTTGATTAAAAAAATATATTATAATAAAAAAAAATCGGCTTTATGTTCCTCCCATACTAAACGCCAATTACATATGTAAGGACCTAATATTATAAAAATCGGATTTTTTCGAATTGGGGTAGATAGTGCAATTTGTTGTGAACTGACATCTTCTAACAGTTTCAGGATCATTGTCTAGTTGTCTAGTAGGTGTTTGTATACCTACATGTTTTTTGGTTTCAATTTTAAATTAATTCTGATCTCTTATTTTTCTCATTGTTAGAGGGAGATAATTAAAGAATTTAATAAAAAGAAAATTAAAATGATTTTGGGTTGTGGTAAAATTAAATTTCGGTATGTTTCTCTAAATCTCGTAGATCGAAAAGCTTCCTGTATTTAAAATGTATTTTTAATAAAAAAAATTGGATTATTGATTTTTTTTGTATACATCTATTTTTGGTACCTTGAATTTTTTGTATAGTTGGGCCCATAGGTAGTCATTTTTTTCTTTCGAATTAGTTTTTATTATTTTTTGGGTAGTTTTTCGTAATTCAATTTTTAAAGATAATTTGAAAAAAAAAAACAGTTTTAAATGCAAGATTAATCCTTATGTACCGTTAACACATAAAAATATATAAAAAAATAGTTAACTCCACAGTGAATTATGCTGTAAAAATAAAATTTAATAATAGACAAAACATAATAGGCAAAACTAATAGACAAATGAGATCTGTCAAAATCAGTGATGAATTAGATAATCTGCACTGCCCATGAAAACGTCGTAATCTCAGCTAAAAGGTCGCGCTAATGGTCGATTGTTGGGTCGCATTGATTCAGATTTATTATCTCTTCACGGGCCGCCATTCAAGAGGACGACTGACATATGGAGGGACATTCATTATTATCTGCACTTATTGCTTTTTTACATTCTGAATGCGTTCGCGTATGTAAAGGGTGATACAAACTGTACCGTTATTTTGAATATATTTTGAATATATGAATATATAATCGGCCCGATTCTGAAAATAACAATGTCTAGATCTTTAAGATCTTTATCCCAATACTTAATAGACGATAATAATAATTAAAAATGTCCAGAGCGGTTTTTGCTATTCACGGCTCAAATACACTGTATTAAAATATGATATAAGAAAGATTGTTTCTTACAAACGTATTAATATCTTCATGCACAGCGTCCAGATGAAATATCATGGCTAAACTTGTCATAACCGTGTTCGGCGTTACTGCGTATTCAAATCTTCCCATCCTGACATTTGACAGATATGTCTGGATCTTTAAGATCTTTATCCCAACACTTAATAGACGATAATAAACGAGACATAGCTTTACGTCGGTGTTTGTTTCTGTAAGTTTCTACATGAGATAGATATAGAGGGAGGGAGAAAGATGTAAATTGTTATCTGTCAAATGTCAAGATGGGAAAGTTTGAATACGCGGTAACGCGGTCAAGTTTAGCCATGATATTTCATCTGGACGCTGTAGATGAAGAAATTAATACGTTTGTAAGAAACAATCTTTGTTATATCATCTTTTAATACAGTGTATTTGAGCCGTTGAATTACAAAATCCGCTCCGGACATTTTTAATTTTTATTATCGTCTATTAAGTGTTGGGATAAAGATCTTAAAGATCTAGACATTATTATTTTCAGAATACGGGTGAATATGTGACATCTTGCAAATAAAAAATCTGTAACAAATTCGTCAATATAATATTGATTAGCGCATTAAAATTGTAAAAATGTACAAAAATTATGAAAATTAATTTAGTGTCATCTATTATGACTAACTTTCATTACCAAAGTACGTTTTTTTGAGATATATGATTTTGCGACGCATTGAAACGGCAAAAGTACATAAGAATTTTGACAATAAACTGCTGTCATCGTAACAGTTAGTGGACTGCGTTGTCAATTTTGACTAATTTTTTGGGCCTGAGTTGAATGATTTGGACGCGGATGGCGTGCTTTTTAGTAGGATAAAAGTACGTGTCTTATAGACCAGGCAACTATCGAGTCATCGGTACATCAGAAATCTCCTTGATGCGTAATCGATCGTATTGGAGAAATCGATTGGCCATTAAGTGTTTAAGGTTATTGTTACGGTCGTTGGACATATTTAAGTGTTAAATACAACGGATATTTTATACGAACCATATATTTTACTGAGAAGCAAGTCTCGACGTTTCACTGAAGTGTTATTCAGCGTCATCAGGAGAATGTCCTATCACAGCGGAGGTGTAGGCCGAACTGATTATTTCTTCTAAGGTCGTAAATTATATGCACTTTTTTGTGGAGTATTTCTTCTACGATAGAGTCGCCAGTGTGCAAAATGTACTAATCACATCTTTGGGATTTTCTGCGACGTCTCTCACGACTTTGATTCCACATTTAAGCGACGTCGCAGAAAAACCTGAAGATGTGATTAGTACATATTACACACTGGCGACCTCAATCGTAATAGAAGTGAACACCCCGCAACAAAGTGCACATAATTTACGACCTCGGAAGAAATAATCAGTTCGGCCTACACCTCCGCCGTGATATAACTTCAGCGAAACGTCGAGATTCGCTTCTCAGTAAAATATACGGTTCGTATAAAATATCCGTTATATTTAAAACATAAATCAATTGGCCGCCCAGATTGTGCAATTAAATGGCACTGGAATTTTTTCCTCGGAGTTACGTGAGAGATAAAATCTACGCTGATGCTCTAGAAACAATCCAATCACTGAATGATATGTTCGGGCTGTTATCCGAGTCTTAACGCAAAAATATGATTTGTGCGAGATATCGAGGCGGCTATTATTAGTTATATTATTAGAAAGGTCTCCACTTATAACACATAAGTTTTTTTGATAATTTAAAAGTAGTTAGGATCACCCGCTATATGAATACACAGTTGGTTACTGTAATGCCACGTGATAACCTCCGGCCGAGCATTTAGTTAGAGGCCGTGTAAATAAACCGCGTCAAATGGCTACAATAAACATCGTTTTGAAAGGAATTTATGTCTGTTGGTCAAAGTAATATATCAAAATAAATTTTCCGGCGCTATTAAAAGTAAAATATTAGGACGAAATGGCGTCACAGACATGTAAACATTGGAATTTTATTGCAAAATTAATCGATACGGCAATAAAATAGAATTTACAATCGTTTTTATTTATGTGCTTTAGTTTTTTGAAATTTATTATTTTACTTTATAATATTTGCGATCAATATTAGATTACGTCCTAAATATCCTTGTGTGTTGCGCGTAGGGAACATTGAAAGAAAATAGATGCATTGCATTGGATTGAAGGGTCAATATCCTTTGAATTCTGAATGAGATGGATACATTCAGAACTCCAATAAATTGCATATCTACTATCAGAAATGCTTCTGTAATGTAGATAGGTAATTATTTGAATTCAGTGTTTAGTGCCAATGAATTGGCATTACCTAAATTACTTTGATTACATTAAATATGTAAAGTTTACATTTTTTAACATTATATTTCAAATAAATCCAATTATTACAGGATCAAAAATATAACTTACTTTTTTCGCTAAGTATTTAAATATATATATTCTAAGGTAGACGGGCACATATCCAAGGACGGGTTTAAAACATAATGTCAATTTGAATATGTTTCTCAAAAATTTATTTAATTTAATTATTTTCATTAATATTAATTAAAGTGTTTATGTGGCCGTCTGTGCATTTAAAGAAAACAAAAGACAATGGAGACTTAATTAATATATGTCATCAAAATAGGTAATATTTTTTTATAAACTTATATAAGGAATATAATATAAGCGTCTTCCATCGTAGTACTTTTTTTGAGTATATAAATATTGTTATTATATTTCTTAAATTTTATTCGAATTACTGTGATAAAAATATGACGCCGATCATATTATTTTATTATATCGTCGGTAGGTATGTTTTTTCATTTAAAAATATTATTTTTTATTCAAACATTCCGTCATTTTTGATGGGCCATTTATTGCAATATTGCTTGTTCATAATGAATATTAAATGATGTACATTTATCATGCCCATTGTTATATTCGAAAATGTTTTATTATTGAATGCAGAGATCGGTAAATACATTGTTTTAGTAAAGTAATGTGTTAAATGAATCAATTTGGTATACATATTAAATGAATGGTATACAAATACACCGTTACACACATCTGCTTCTCAAGTGAATATAATTACAATCTTTATTTAATGGAATAAGATTATTTTTTACATACTACTGCAGAAACTAATAGTGCGCATGACATTGAAAACGTCATGAAATTATGGATCATAAATTTTCCCTGTCAATGTATTCATGTTCTCCTTCGCTATGATATTAATGCAACAGTCCTCATTGCTGCGATAGTGATGATACTATAGCCAAAAGTATTCAGCGTCATCTGCTCTGATTTTCAGCATTCCTGACTTCCTGAAGCGAGTCATTTGTTCTACAAATTAACAGTCAAGGCACAAAAAATATCCCGGGAGAGCTGGTGCGAGGAGCGCAAGGCCGAGGCCAGAGAGGTGACGAAGAAAGTTACGAACATACTCCTCCACGTATTACACCAGATGTTGGAAAACACATTCTTCCTATTTATGAAGAATTGTCGAAAGAAGAGTTTTAAATAAAATATTTTGGCGGATGCACGAAAAATCCTAACGAGAATTTCAATTCCTCAACCCAAAACATTTAAATTGCGGTTTAAAAATTAAATTAAAAATTAAAAATTATAAATATACTTAAATATACTTGCTTTTTACAAATATGCAGTTCCTGGAAAAAATATTGGTCGACAATTGTGATATTCTTACCATCTTGTCGTGACTTCGAGATTCTCCAATAAAAGAGGTTGTAGGTTACTCTTGGTTTATTGGTGGCAACAATACGTTATACAGCGGTTACAATGAACAACAGCGATCTGTCTCGATATAATGATAGAAAAAGCCTAGAGACGACATGCGCGCGACCTTATAAAGCGTTTGCTCTCTCTTTCATGCTCCGACTCTTTCGTGCTTCGTGACATACGTCCCTCAGATCTATTACAACAATGCGAAATTTTTGCCGATAGGTAAGACAGAAAGCGAATTTTGAGTTATGAATTAGACGAACAAAACAAGAAAGGGGCCAACTCTGCATCACAAAAGAGGGTCGTACAGCACGTAGACTTAAATTAATTCACCAGAATGAATTTTTTAAGGAAAAAGTAGGCTTGTTATGGATCTGGTATAACAGATTAACTTACGTTATCGATAAATAATACTTTTTTGTAGTTACACCTTCAATTGCGATTTTCTCGAAACTACTTTTTACAAATTGGCGGGAAATATAGGGAGAAAACCAATGATATAATAAACTGTAGATATGTTATAAGCGTGAAATCGTGGCAAGTCGTGGCAAAGAAGGTAATTGCCTTACTTGCATTTGTTATCGAACGGACCTTCTTTTTGATTGGACGCGACGGTACGCCGAAAAAAGAGTCCCGTGGAAAAAGGAACGAGTATCGTACACTATTGTAAGAATGAGTATGTTATTTTAGTCACCGTAACTTTAAATTACCAGATTTTTCTGCATTTGCTACATTTGAAATCAGGATAGTACGGGAATAACGTGTCTATTTATAATACATCAATGGAGAAAACCATTCGACCAATCAATTATAAACATTTATTTTTGGCGTAAATAAGTCAAGTTTTTGGGTGAAAAAAATTTTTTTTTATGATCCCATATTTTTAACAATTTTACATAATTTCTTAATATTTTAAGTTCATCGATGCCAAATTAAATACACATTATAAAAAATAATGTTTTGTGTTTTCAACAAAAATTGGAGGTCACAAAATTCCCGCAAATTGACAACTCCGGTTACAAGGCACAATATTAATGTTTTTAATTTGTTATCTTAATATTTTTATTTTATAATGAAAAAAATAAATTGTGTTGTTAAAATACGTAATAAATCATCCCTAAAGTTTCAGAAAGATCAATTTTGCATTTTATTTTTTAAAAATCTTGAAATTCACAAAATTTTCAACGACCTAAAGCAGATTCCACCTTAACTAGATACACTCACCTAGTAATTTTCCACGGGGACGGGTTCCCTCGACTTGAAACCGAATTCAGAGTCAATACTTAGATGATTTAAAGATTGAGGTACGCTGTGATAGCGTAATTTTCAGTGAAAAATAACACTGAATTCGGGCCTTAGCCTTATAGAGTCCGTTCATTTTATGAAAGCCATTTGCATTAGTGTGAATAACAGTGCGTTTACAAAAATTCGTAACATTATTTTATAGAGTAAATAATAGACACAAAAAATAAATATAAAGTAGTATTTTATTTTTTAAAGTTAAAATAAGCATAGGTAGGTACAAGTATTATAAAAAAAATCCATTCTGTTTTCAAAATTAGTATGATTTAAGAATTGTAATTAAATTAAATGAAAACATTGACTTTATGCTTTTTTAATAAAATGCTCTAAATTGTATATTTTTACAATATTTAAATTTTGTTTTGTTATTTCAGTTTATTGAACATGAAACCAATATGTGAATCCATTATTATATCGCGTAGGTCGGTATTAATCATTAATCAAAATATATAATTCGCTGCGTCTGTCGTCAGTCACAAATGCTACCAGACGGCTCAAAGAATAATATGGTAAGTATAATATAATACTGAGGTATAAGAATAAAAAAAAACATAATTCTTTTTTTAATAATGTTCATCACTAACGTTATCAAGACGCTACTCTAGATAGCGCTCCCAGCCTATACTGGCGATCGAAAAATAGGTTAAAAGTACGTCATTTTTGACGAGCTATAGGTAGTTTAAAATAAATATATAAGAGTAGCTTGTTGGTCTTGTTATTAGGACTCTCGCATCATGATTCAAAGGTTGCGGGTTCGAATTTCACTCCAGACCATCAAGTTATCCCTACTTTCATAGCACAAGCATTTGGCTTAGTTTGAAAATAGTAAGAATATTGATGTGACACGTATTCCGTTGTCGCAACTCTATTTTAAAAAAAAGCAGATATAATCACAGAACTATTGTCGACTCCTAATCCTCACCTAAATTTATACTATATTGATTGAAGCCTGTGATTACCGTATCGCGATTTTGTAGTCACTGTATCTTTAAATAAAAAATATTAAACAATGAAAAAACCGCTTTGCGTGACCATCAGTCAAACTAAAGTAGCCAATGGAGAAGCTTTAAATTTTTTTACGTGTTATGAAGGGTATTACTCATACTAACGCAAGTGGCTTTCACAAAGTGAACGGACCCTACTACCAACAGAGTAGGAGCCAGCGGCCGCCACACTTACGTTATACATAGTATAAATTACAGATTTTTTCTGTAGATCTACATGCACTGTAGTAGGTAAGAAGGTTTGGATATTATAACATTTGAGTTCGGAGAAATTTGGCAGATACAGGTAGAAAAAATGTGTAAGTAAACCGTTAAAATATAAGGCAATATTGTTAAATAGTATCCCGAATAAAATATATAATATTCAGATTTGTTACAATAACGTAAATTAAATAATTATTTATAGAGTTTAAAAGCATTTGACGGAAAAAATGAAAGTCAAAATTGTCTGGCAATCATTAATATGAGTATATAGTACTGTGCGGTTAACCACATTAAAAAATCAGGTTTGTTAATATTATGTTTTACTTCACATTTTTTATACTTGTATCTGCAAAAATCCCCCGAACTAAAATCTCATATATCTAAACCTTTTTATCTAATACAGTGCACATTTACAGGAAATATTTCAGGTTTGATATTCTGGCGAGTCAAGGCGCGACGAGGCGAGGAGAGGCGAACTGATAGACGAGGCTGGACGTCCTCGTCACAAGACCAGGACTGATTTGTCAATACAGATCAAGGATCTAACAAAAGAAGAAGAAGAAATTTGGTACTATAACGTGTCTGGTGATCGCTGGCTAGTAGCTTTTAGTCTATAGTCTCTATTGTTTCTGTATGTCTTGTAACATGTTAAATTTATTATCTTTATCGAACCTACGCGCTGTAATGATTAGATTGAAGTATTATAATACTGATGATACCTACCCTATGTAGAATGAGTTCGTGAAATGCCATAAGACTCCAGATCGTGGGACATGATAACCCAAAAAACAGAATCGAACGAAGACTCTAAAAAGGGCATAGAAATTTGACTGAAAATGGCAATACTGATGAAATTCTGAATTTAATACCAAAAAGTTATATTAAATGGCATTATATTATAATATAAAACAACAAATGAAAAAAAAAACATGTTAATAAAAACAAATTGTTACACACAATTATACAAAACGTTATCTGAGAAAAATTGGTTTCTTTCAAATGCTATTTATTTAGAAGAATGCGTTATCGCATCTATTTATTTATCTATTTAGTATTTACATATTTACTATTTACTGCTTTTAAAACTGTACACATTACAGTAATAAAATAAAGTAGTGATTTTGTAAAAAACAATTTTTCCACAGATTAGGATATCACAATTCTAATTTTTGATGAAATTGCAGTGGTGAAATATTGAATGAGAATTAAAGTCCAGAACATCAAGAAACTTCAGAAGATACAAAATATATTTGTTGTAAAATACTGTAGCCGTCAAAAGTACCTAAGCTCGGGTACACGAACCAAGCAATAAAATACTGAATGATCCAGATCTTATTAAATGTCGCCACGTAATATAGCTGTTAAAAATATTGTTATATAATTCATTAAAAAGAGAAAAATAATTTACCGACATACAGGTACTTAGAAATATGTTTATCAGTAATTCTGTAATTGAATTCAGCCACATTTATCGGTAAATCGGTTTATCGAAAACCGGTAATGCATGCCTTAAATCAAATAGCAGCATACGATTTTTTCACAACATCAGTATTTGTAATTATTTTACATATTATTTTACCCTGAATATATAACAATTTAAAATATGATCTATAGCAGTTCCTTCTAAAAGGCAACATTCCAGCTTTGATATACTTATTCTGAAATATGGTAGTTTTTTGAGTCAGTTACTGTAAAGTAATAAGCCAGGAACACAATAACCTTTGCCTACCCGCGGCCGAGTTCACCGGTTTGATGAATGGTGTTTATTTTTGAACCACGTTCACCACATTTATTTTTTGAACTCTTTGTCTAACATTTTTCTTTCTCTATCGTCGGTACGGTGTTTCAAAAGTATTTATAAAAGGAGTTGTCGAGTGTATATTTAATATTATTTATTTTCATTCTGGAGATACGAATACATATTACCTGTGGGATTGTATGAATTTATATAAGTATTGCAAGAATTAGTACCTACTATTTTACTATTATTATCCATTTTTATTTTGCTATTAATCAGTCAAATAATAACAGTAAAAAAAAAAAGTCATACATTTACTAATAACCATGTTGTGTATGCCAGTTTGTATTTTAATCTGTTCAAAAATGTGATATGTTTGGTAGATTTGGTGTATATGGTGATGTTTACTGGTTAGTTGGTGATGTAAAGTAGGTACGAGGAAGAATGCCGATTTATCAAGAATCTTTGGTGTTTATTGTATATGTCGCAATATAAGTAGATGAAGTGTAATGTTTAGCAAGAAAGTTAGAAAGGCGCAATGTAGTAAGAATAGATACTCTGTTTTTTGTTGTTGATGATTTGCGGGATAAAACCGCTTTAAAAATTCTGTATTCTGTGGTAAATACCATCTGTCATATCATAACATATCATAATGATATCATAAAATGTTTGATTTTTTTTGTGAAAAGAAACGTATATCTGAACTTAGTATTGTTCCCGATTTAATTATATATAAATTGTCTTCGAAATATGCTGAATTTTTTTTGCCGTATTAGCTATACCTATATAAAATATTTATTTATTTAGGAAATATTGTTTATAGTGCAATTATTTTTGTGGATTGAAGCTACTCAAAATAGTTCATATACACAGTTAATTAAAAAAAAAGTATATATCCATATAGGTATTTGCTTATATATTTTTTTTTAATATAGGTATACAGTCAGTCACAGCATAACCTAAGATTATACCCACTGCACGCCACTGGTAAGTAGGTACTATTTATTATTATAACTATATATTGCAAGATAACAATTTTTTCGGTGTATTTATTTATTTATTCGTTCTCAATTTAGGTTGGACTATCCCTCTTTCCCTAGAGGATACTGTTTTGAGACAGGTAGTGTACAAGATAGGTATACAATTTAGCAGCGGTCACAGCATAACCTAAGTTTATACCCACTGCACGCCACTGCTAAATTGTATACCTATCTTGTACACTAACAAGATTATACAATTTAGCAGTGTCGTGCAGTGGGTAATGTAATGTAACTTAGGTAATGCTGTGACCGACTATAAACCTATATTAAAAAATATATATACGCATATACCTATAAGGTATATACATCAAAAAAATTAAGTATTTTGAGTAGCTTCAATCCACAAAAATAACTGCACTATAAAAGAAGTATTGTAAACAATATTTCCTAAATAAATAAATATTTTATATATAGGTAATACGGCAAATTTTTTAAATATATTTTGAAAATGTTTTATATGTAATTAAATATATATAAAACGGGAATAAATAATTAAATCGGGAATAAAATGAGAAGAAAAAAGCGTGGTGTGACCTCTTGGCAATGAAGAATGGAGATATGAATGGAAATACTCTAGCAAATGATTTGTATGATGTATGTAAGAGAAAAGAAAAGTAAAGCACGGAGTGAAAGAAAGAAAAGCGTTTGAGGAAGGACGAGGGACTCAAATTGACTCAGAACTTCCAAGAGAATATCAAGGGTCTTTTGGAAGGAAGTTAAAAAGTCTCGAAGTGACACGAAAAGAGGTAGTGTGAATGCTATAATGTCAAAGAATGGAAAGCTGCTTAGGAACGAAAACAAAATAAAAGACAGTGGAAGGAATTTTTTGAAGAAATGTAAGAGAGTAATGGGAATGAGAGTGATGATTCCTTTGAGGCGTCCAATGGATGTATGTATGGTGACGAATGAGATAACTGTGGAAGAAATCAAAAAGGCATTGAAGCACATGAAGAAAGGCAAGGCTGTGGGTTATGACAATGTTGCTGCCACCGAGAGCGGTGGTCCAATAATACTCACGTGGCTTCACAGACTCTTCAACCAATGTTTAGAGGGGAGCTATATTTCTAAGGATTGGAAAAGAGCTGTTATCATGCTTCTATATAAAGGAAAAGGGTCGCGAATGGACTGCGCGAGCTATCGGGCCATTAGTCTATTGAGCTCTGTTGGCAAACTGTATGCGAGAATTTTGATAGGAAGAGTGAGGTTGACAACGAAAGAAAAAGTGTGGGATGTATAAGGAGCGTTCATGAGTGGAAGAGGATGCATGGACCAGATTTTCTCACTGCGCCAGATGACGGAAAAGTTTTTGGCAAAGAACCAAAAACTTTTTTTTGCCTTTGTGGATGTCCAAAAAGCGACAGAGTGATAAGACGAAAGTTATGGAAGGTTTTGTCTGAATACGGGGTGAAGAGTAAACTCATACAGGCAATTGCATCCCTGTACGAAGGAAGTTGTGCTTGCGTGAGAATTAATGGGGCATTCACATCATGGTTTGATATTACAAAAGGTGTCAAACAGGGATGCGTAATGTCATCATGGCTTTTCAACCTGTATATGGATAATTGTATGAAAGAACTGAAGGAACTAGAAGTTGGAGCAAAAATGGACGGACTCACCATATCCTGCCTACTATACGCAGACGACGCAGTATTAGTGGCTAACAGTGAAGCTGATCTGCAGTGCCTGGTTTCCAGGATGTCCGATGTATGCATGCAGGGTGAACTTCTGATGAATGTTAGCAAATCGAAAGTGATGGTATTCGAGAGAAAAGAAAGAGTGACTAAGTGTGACGTAATTGTAAACAATGAATGCTTAGAACAAGTGAACGAGTTTGTGTATTTGGGAAGTAATGTTTAGTAGAGACGGCAAGGTTGAGAATGATATCGAAAGGAGAGTTACTGCGGGATACAAAGTTAATGGTGCTCCAAATGCAATTATGGCCAATAAGAATCTGTCAAAGGAAGCAAGACTAACGGTACATAATGGCGTTCTAGTGCCAACCCCAATGTATGGAAGTGAAGCCTGGAATTGGCAAAATAGGAATGAAAGTAGACTGAATGCGGTAGAAATGCGGTCACTAAGACGCTTGTGTGGAAAATCTTTTAGTCAATAGAGTAAAGAATGAACAAATTAGACGTGAATGCAATGCTGACTGTAGTGTGGTAGATAGAACAAAGAAAGGAGTGCTGAGATGGTTTGGTCATGTGGAACGTATGAACGAGGAAAGGATGGTTAAGAAAATATATGAGGCGAGTGTTGAAGGCAACAGGAATAGAGGGCATCCGCGAAAGACCTGGTATGACCAGATACAACAAGTGTTTGAGGATAGCCCCGTTAAAAGCCGCAACAACCGTAGAACTTGTATAAGAAGATGTATGAATTTGGCCGAAGCAAAAGTGGTGTGCTAAGATAGAAGAGTATGCCATTCAATTCTCTCTGCCTACCCTGCTAATTAGTTGGGAATAATATTAATTTCAGATATACGTTTCTTTTCACAAAAATAAATCAAACATTTTATGATATCATCGATGGCAATGTCGTCGTGAATTATCATTATGATATGATAGTTGGTATTTACATTCACCTTATAAATTTACACCGAAAGTTTTGGGTGGAATTTGTAAAAAAATTAACATTTCTGCAATGACGGTGCGTAGTTCTCACCTGGCATAGGACCTTTCGAAGAAACACGCTATTCCATGAAACATTTACTTATCTATTACACAAAACTCGCAGCATAGAACTAAGTAAAAATACACGGTTCAGGACGAGTTTCTTCTCGACTTGACTAGATCTATGGAACAAATTTGGTAGGCGCAAACAAGTGAGATAAATGAAGAATTGACATGAAGTTAGGTACAAAAAAGTCGGAAATAATACTTCTAACCGTCGGACGAATTACGGCTAGAATTTTAAATCAGAAAAAAACAGATACGTCACGTTAAACAGAAACGTCAGAAATAAAACTTCTAGCCGTAGGACGAATTATTTTTCTTAAGATAAGGATTATTTAATTAATATTTGTTTCCCAGAATCTTTACTAATTAATTAACAGATTTTTTGCTTGTATGCGCTGCACGCTACTGCAATTTAGATATTTACAAGTTATACACAAAATAGCAAGTAATTATCTCCTTATAAAATAGCAAGTAATTATCTCCTAATAATGTATACATTGACTAGCATATGTATGCACTAACTATGAGCAAATGTATATACCATACTATGTACTTGTACATTATCATTTTCAAAATTTACACTTTGTAACATACATAAAAAAAATCCTATGTAATACGGTACGGTAATTAGTAAAGCTACAGAAGTAAGTCATTTATATGTTTCCAGTGATAGTTATTCGAGGTTTTAATGGTGTTTTTCAACAATTTATTTTACTTTTTTTGTCGTTGGTATTTTTATTATATTTCAAAAATAAGATATATCTTAAAACTTTTGGACAATAGCAATCGGCCCTTTGCCCATTATCGTCAAACGATTATTAGGAATACTATATTTCTGTCACTTGCATTAATAAAAAAATAATCCATATCATTCCACATTACATTAAATAAATTATCATATTTAAATCAAAAAATATTTAACCACCTAATGAGTACCTAATTAAAAAAAAATTGTTCAGATGTAATTTATTTGAACTGTTAAATTTAATAATTTGTTGAGATTTTTGTGATTATCAAAAAACGTACCTACTCGTAATAATTTATGTCTGAAAACTTTATAATAAACTTTAATAGATAACACAACCAATAAATTGAATACTTTTATATTACTTGGACGTGATGGATTACTTATATTAAAAATATAGCTTTGTTTGCGCTTAGATTACGTAATTTAAAAAGCAAAATTTTAATTTTCGAAAAGAATTCCTTCGCTAAAATTTCGAGAAGATCATCTCCCTGTGGTGCTCAAGTTTAATTCTTCTTCTTCTTCATGTGCCCTGTCGCCCCTCCGTTCCCCCCGTGCCGGTCCCCCCAACGTCGGCGATCATCTGGGAGAAAGTTTTCCTGTCCAGGGCAGTGCGGATCAGCTCTTCCACGCTTCTTATCCCGGTCCACTCTCGGATGTTTCGAAGCCAGGAATGCCGCCTCCTTCCGAACCCTCTGCGACCCTCAATCTTCCCCTTCATGACGAGCTAAAGGATGGAGTACTTTTTGCCTCTCATTATATGACCAAAGTATGAAATCTTATGGAGCTTACTGTGTTGAGTAACTGTCTGTTTGTATTTGCTCTACGTAAAACTTCAATATTACTGGTCATGTCAGTCCAAGATATCCTTAACATTTTACGATGTATCCACATTTCGAACGCCTCTAGGCGATTTAGAGTATTCACCTTCAGTGATTTTATTAATAATTACTTGAATAAAATATTAGTATTATAATAACAATCTTATGAATATTAAATATTAAGTTATTTTGTTTATAAGAAGTACAAGAATTTTAGTTTGGTTTTCTCGGAATTAACGATTTTTGGTTAAAATATTGTGCTACACTATTAATAAGCTCTCAATATTTTTTGTCTGAAATTTAGAAGGAAAGAAAATTTCTATTTATAGTGTTTGTAAATCTTTCGGAGAATATTCTGTTTTTCTCATTTTCTGAAAATTCTTCAGGGAATTTCTGTCGAAGTAATAATTTATTATTAAATATAAGCACGCTTGAATGTTCAGTATTTTAAAGTACTTAAATAATAATATTTTATGTCCAGAGGGGGTCGTAAAAATGTATACACACTTTTACAGTTGTTACTACGGTATGGTAATGGTGTGTAGTATGATGCTATCACTACGTGACAGGTAGAAAACTTAAACAAAATGGTGGGGGTACGGTTATCATTTAAGATGTAAAATATCGCTTTAAAGTTCTGGTTTTAACTTTGGGAATGTTATTGAAATACAATGAAAAGTAAAACATAAGTTTGCAATAGAGCCAAACATTTGTATGTTCTTGTTGCAAGCAAGGTTTGCAATTGTGTGAGGTGCACAAAGAAAGATCTGAGCGGCCGCCACGAACTTGCGTTTCCTCTGTGCTATCCTGAGTTAACACCGCTGGACTTAAATCTATGTTGAATACAAATTTTTATCAGTTTTACTATGGTGTATTAATTTTAAGTATCTAGACGCTCATGGTAGCCACTTTGAGTACTTGTTGTAATTGTTGGAGTCAAAAGTGACTTTTATACATTTCTTGATATGTGTATAAATTTTATATCACAATCTTTTCCTTTTGTTGAAGTCAGTATACAATCCCCTTTCACCGTAACACACGTGTATGCTTTATTTTTTTCAATTTTAGTACTTGTTGGTCTTGTTATTAGGACTTGCACCTCGTGATCCAAAGGTCGCGGAATCGAATCCCACTCCAGATCAGCAAGTTTGTCCTATTTTCATAGCACAAGCGTTTAGCTTAATTTGAAAATAGTAAGAATATTGATGTGATGCGTATTCCGTGTTCGCGTCTCTATTAAAAAAAAAAGAAAAGTACACAAATTACACAATAAAAAAAAGTACACAAAATTGTCTCTGCGATGAAATTGTGATAATGCAATGTTTTTGGCGATACCTGGACATTTACTTTGCCTGAATAAATCATGTTTTTCTTTCTGGTTCGAATGTATGAATTTGGGAAGGTTTGAGATCATCTGTAACGAGGTTACAGATGGTCTGTGCAGACGATATCTGTAAGTGGTGTAACTAGGTGACCTTTAAATATCACCGAGTATTCCTAGTGAGGTGCATTTTATGAAGCTAAATATAAGTTGTCGGTTATTTAAATAAATTGAATATAAAATGGATAGGAATATTGTTTATTATAGTATTTTAAAGATATCTCACATCTTGTTTGTATAATATCTATTATACGTTGTTCAATATCTTGTGAACATACTCAATATTATTATTATTATTTCATCTAAATGTACTTCATATATAATCTGCATACACAAAAAATTGTGTATCCACATCCATAGTTGTAAACTAAACGAAACTTACTCTACGTATTTTACTATTTTTTACTATTACTACTGCGATAGATAGTCTGTCAGCGTTGGCATATCCATATTACAAATACCAAACTGGAAAACAAATGAAACGGATAGATAGAATGGAGGAAATTTCAGGATTCAGCCAAGGCCCATTCAGGTCGAGCTTCCGATGATGATGATAATCATAATCTTACCTACACTAGATATACAATGTGTATCTAGATCAGCAGTCACAAACCAAAAAACGCTAAATGTTCTATGTTCACATAAATAGTCATAAACCGAACCACACTACATATTGTGTGACCACATCAATTGACTTCTATTTAAAGAATATAAACAGCACGTTCACAAAAATATAATTTATTATATATCTGATTTATAGGAATTTCGAATTCCTCGGAAAATCTTTGAGATTTCTTTTACTTTGAATTTGCATTGTGATTGTCTTGCCGATGTCACTCGATCGGAGCAGCAGGGAGTAAGTATTTCCCTCGCACGTGTTTATGCGAGTAATGTATTGTACGCCAAAGACAATATTACGTTTGGTGAGTGAAGGGAAATGGTAAAATAAAACCTAAACGTGCCGAAGATAAAAGGTAAATGTTTGAGAAAACCTGAATCCGTTGTGGTTACTCATTTTTTGACAATAACCCTATTTTAGTACAAGTCGAAGGTCCGTGGGGCATAATAAATTTTATCTGCAGAATCACGCCCGAATGAATTGTCTAATTCTTACTATAAGTTGAGTTTTTATAGTTAGGTAATCACTTAAAATAATAGCTAATTTTTGTTTTCAACAAATGTATGTATAATATTAGGTTTAATGAAATATTTTAAGTATTAAATAAACCAACATATAAATATACATAATATAATACCTTTATTTATAAAATTTAAAATAGTACTCGTACAGCTGAACAGTAAGATGTTTGATGTATTATACATTTTTCAGAAAGTGTGAAAATACAACGCATTGTTCTTTTATTGCTTTTTTTTACCACATGTAAATATTAAACGTTAGTTGAGTATAATAAAACTAATGTTAATAAATATCATTTTATTTTATAATAAAATAAATTGAATCCACATGCTCTCACAATGAAATAAAAACCCATTAAATGGTGTAGAAAAGATTTAGATATTACAATTTTAAAATTATTAAAAAATAAAATAAGACACTTATTACAATTAAAAAACCGGACGCGGGAAGTAAAAATTATCGGCAAACTCTGCTTGAGAGACTGTTTGAAAAATAGAATTCTGTTTACACCCAGGAATAGTGCTCAATCTTCTCTTTTTTATTATTTATGTAAATATAATTGTATATCATTCACTTCATTAAGCGGATTTTTTGTGTATGTAATCTTATATATTAAATATAATCTAATAATGAAATAAAAATATAGTTGAAAATAAATAATATGAACAGGAAAGTGAAAAACCTCCGAAAATGTTTTTCCGCACAGGATTTTATTTGGTAACTCAGTCATTGTGGGCGAGTTGGTCTTTTAAAATTTGTTAAACGGTAAACAAAATATATGTACGGAATGTCTCAAGTGTGACACATCTGCAATGAATCAAAGAAAATTATCACAAAGATTGCGAAGGAAACATTCAAAGAATAGATGGCGTAAAAGAAACAGAAATGGATAATAGACGAATTACTGAATGCATAGAAATAAGAAGAAAATACAAAAATCGAAACATGGTGTAGTACAAAATGAATAGAACAAAATGAACCAAACAGAAATTCGAAATACAATTAGACAAGCAAAATGGTTTAACAAAGTTTAATGGTATAGTTTAATGAACATAATTTAGGAAAAATTTACAATGAACATTTTATTATCATACAATAATTCATCTAGTGTAGAATCATAGAGAGCTTTCTCTTTATCAGGAGCGATCTAATGTCTAATCCCCCCCAAAATCATAACATGTGTCTAAATAGTGACACGTACACATGTTATTATTTCGGAGGGTTCTTTTAAATACTTCATTTGGAAGGTAATTCTTTAAATATCTTGTATACAATAGCTTTGAAAGATTTTTTTTTCACAACAATTTAAAAAAGTGTTATGACCTAAATGCCTTTTGGTATAGACCGTTTGATATCCCCATATCACTGATGAATTATCAGTAAAGTAGGTAAAATTGTAATATTCTACCATTTTACCATCTTGATTTTCTCATTAAGATCGACTTGCAAAGTGAGCAAATTTCACAAAATTTTTCTCATATTTTCTCTTGTGTTTTTAATCACATTTTTGTATGGAAAGATACCATAATTTATTCATTAGGTGTCATACATTTTAAATACGGATATCTTATTAAAATAACATAAACGAAACGAAATTATTAAATTATTTTATAAATAACGTAAACCATGTATATAATATATATATATATATTAAAGTCAAAATAATTTACGGATCCGTTTGAGAGTTTGCAGGAGGACTACGTGAGAGACCACACAAGAAATAGGCCCTGTTAGTATACACCTGCAGCTCTAAATCGAGAAATCTCAGTCTCAGATGAGTTGACCCGGACACGTGTTGCGGATGCTGGAAGAAAGATAGCTTGATAGGATTCTCTCGGTGAAATCAGGCGACAGGCGAAAACCAAATGGTAAAGCTCTGTGAGAATGACTATAACTGCGATGGGCCGAAGACGGAGAAAAAGAGAATGATATGGTCGGCTGGAACTGTCTGAAATTCGGAAATTAGGAAGATTTATCAAATTTATTATTTAAAAAAAGTAACCCATAAAAACTAAATTTTTATTTTACTCCCTTTCTTTGTAAATTAAGTTTACCATCATGTAATTAAATAATTGATTGACTGAAAATGAAACAAGTTTAGAAAAATATCTATGACAAAAATCTCCAAAAATATCTCTTTATCTCAATTTGAATTTTCTTTTCGTTTTATTTCCTCTTACATTCGTTTTGACGAATGAAAATCTTCATTAATGGCATCACTGCCATTTTAAATTAATATTTTACATCGTATCGTTTCAGTCTTACTCAATCATCGTTTTTAATTAAATGTGCTATTATAGTAATACACAACTTTTTATCACATCATGGTTTATATTAAAGGAATCTTAAGTCATTGTCATAAATTAGCGTTGACAAACTATTTATCATGTAAACTCAAACGATGTAAAAACTATGTAAAACTTAAATAAATTTATATGGAATATTTTTTTCAGTCTTAATCGGTATTCAGTATTATTAAATCACACTTTTGTAAGGAAATTTGTCTCTCAGTCTTTAAAGATCACTACGATAGTCAAAAAGCTTGCGCATTCTTCCTATTTCTTCCAATGCTAGCAAATTACAAAATGATTTATCTTGAACCTTCGAACAGTCGAGTTCCTCTAACCGAATTCCTTCGAGTGATCTTGCTCGACTCAAGGCAACATAAGCCTGGCCTTTCGCGAAAATCTTCAAACCCAAGTTAATAACTGCATGATCGACTGTTGAACCTTGCATTTTGTGAACGGTCACAGCCCAACAAAGGATGAGTGGCAACATTCGCCTTTCTGCTGTTCCTGCTGAGAACTTTGCTGGAAATTCAACCGTCATTGGCTCAATGATATGTTCACCAATCCCGATGAAATTTATTTTCACTTTTGGCAAATATTCTGCGTAAAATTGCGCTCTGCGGTATAGTGGCCAAATAATTTGGATGACTTCACCCATCGCTTCATTAACCAGTCCTTTACTTGTATCGACATTGTATCGAAGCATGACTCGCGCACCTTCAAATATCACCAGTGTCCTTTGAAATCCACCAGTCTTGTTGATGTCTTCTGGAATAAGCCTTTCAATGGAAATATTGCTAATATCTTTGATAACGTCAGAGATTCGGTCAACTGCTTTAAGTCTAATAATTTTTTGTCCTTGTTGCTGGAGATGTTGAATAGCTTGATCATTATGGAAATCCACCAAAGTGTTTGTTGGACCTATTCTCTTGTGTGCTGTTCCAATCGCAAATCCACCACTGAGATATTTGTCGACCTTTTCAAGGAGAATGCTCAAATGTTGCGGCTACAACTCACCTATTTGTAAATCATTCAAGAGGTCAATAAAAGTTGTATCTCCTCGTTGACGCTTATTTTGAGTGAGTTCACAAAATGAGAGTGTTCGCCATAAATGAACTGCGGTTTCGAAACTTTTCGGTTGATGAAACACTAAACTTCCTCTCACGGGCGGTAGTTGCATCAAGTCACCGAAAAACAAAATATTAATTCCACCAAAATATGCATCACTGTTTTTAATCTGTTGCAGTCGCGAGTTTAAATGATCCAGCATTTCGTAGGGAACCATTGAGCTCTCCTTATCTCCGTCATAACAACGAATGACTATTTCTTTGGCAAGGTTCAGAGCGAACATTTTTCCTATTCCGGTACCACCAGTAACATAAATTCTTACTCTGTCAGATGATCCCTATTGTTTTTTGATACTTTGTGTGATGAACTTCAAAAAATCTCTTTGGCCAACATTCGCCTTTGCTAATGATGCTTGGAACTCGTCATCAGTTCGCCTGATATTATTTTCGTCTTGATCATTAGCACGATTGATTGCATTATCTAACTGACGGTCTCGAGTGCGATGAATTTCCATGTATGCATTGGGCAGCTCGGCTTCTCTCGCGAGGAATGCTTCTTTTGGTGGGTTGTAGTTTGAACCGTCAGGCTTTCTTAACAATTCATTCTCATTACGGAACGAAATATATTGTGTAAGAAGACTGTAATAGTAATTTTCGGGATCATTAGCTTCTCGAAAGTTCGACACTCGTACGACGGCGGGACGATTTCTGATTTTCATTTTTGTTCCGTCTAATAAGGTAAGCAAATGTAAATGTCGAACTACTAGCGGGTCATCGTATGCATCTTGATCGCCATCATCTTCATTTGCAGAAGCTTTACTATAATGAGGTTCAAACAGCACGGCAAACTCCATAAGTGACACATGTTCAAGTTGATATGGAAGATGTGGATCACGGGAACGCTGCATATATCTTTCAATAATGTCTTTACAGTAGCCAGCTGCAGCATCATTGATAAAACTGAGCACCATATAGCGTCGTTCTGGTTTGCGCGTGCTGATAAAGACGCATCTTCGAGAAGACTGCTTCGATATAAGATGACACAAGCGAAATATACACTCGCATTCACATACTTGTCGTTCATGAAGAATTTTCATAGATGCCTTGAAGAGCTTTGTGGAAGTGTTGCTTTCTTCTTGTCTAATTTTTCGAATTGATTCTCTCAAACCTGCTGACATCTCTGTTGGCTCATTTTTCGAACAATATTTTGCCACATACATTGCAACCGACTCGTTGTTTCCACATGGTTGAATGTCCATATTTCCCATCCAACACTTTAAAAACTTGATGATGTTATAGTTGTTAATGAAATCTTCACCGGGTTTACGTTTCAAGATACATATACGACCACCGTATTTAATGAATTCATCAGATATATTGGCAACTATGTGAGTTCGGTTACTTGTAATTCGAGGATAGTTGAAACGACAGTCTATGGAATTGTTCATGTGACACGTATGAATGTGATGATGTTGTACGCCATTAACAAGAGCTTTCAATTCAGGATTTTCAGGTAGCTCACACGTTATCACCTCATCAATTCGAGCAATCCCTCAGGAGTATTAAAGTCTGGAATTCCTTCTATCCACACAAGTATGTGAAGGTGCGGAGAACCTCTGTTCTGGAACTCAATGCGCCACCAAAAATCAATAAATTTTCCTAATAGAATTGTTTCATCAGATTTCAACAACGACATGAGTGCATTAATTCGAATCATGAAGTGGCGACTTACGACGACTGGATACTTTTCGACGAGTTTTTGTGCATCATATGTACTTACATCCTTCGGAGTATTGTCAGGAGTGCCATCGGCATGCAATAATGCTATAATCATGTCCTCCCAATGAAGATCATTGCAGCTAAATATGAGGAAGTAATGTGGCGGTCCTAAACATCGGATTTGTGCAACAAGTTCACTCAGAGCAGCATTCCAATAGGCCATTGAGTCACGCAAATTCTTAACATAGAGATGAATATTATCCGCAACCGTCTCGTTATGTTGAATTTTCTTGCCACAAACGTTGATATTGTTCTGAATACGATAATACTCATACATCGAGAGAGCGTAAAAAAGATAGTCTGTGCGCTGAAATCTAGTATCTTTGCCCATGATACATGATTGGAAATAGTCTAATGGTGAAATGTTTACTGATCGATTTTCTTTAAGCCCGTTGATTCCTTTCGGAAACAGATGATACCATGCAAACTCCTCTGCTTTCAACTCATGTCTATCATTGACGATATTATTCGTTGTTTTTCGCGATATCTGAAAAAGATTGCTTTGACCACCATTGTTTCGTAATCCACTCAAGACTGATTCCTTTTGAGGCTGAGGTGCTCCAATTGGAGCGATAACTGTTGTTTGAACAGGAATCGAATCCACAGGAAACTGGTTTGAATTCGGGCAGACCACATTTTCAATATTTGAGTTTGAAACAGATGAAATTTTTGAAATCTGACCGTCATCGTTAATCACTGGGTCTGAGTATACTTGGGAGCTGACATTATGAGTTGATACTTCAATCAAATCGAGTTTATATATGACCTTTTTCGATCCTGTTGCACGCTTAAATATACGAATAAATTCAGTAAATGTACTTCTTTCGATGACACATGCTCAACCATCTTCTTTTCTGGCTTGTGCTCCTTTTGGCCCGCAAGAATGTGAATCAGCAAAGTAGTAAAGATCACTGATTTTCATAACAGCGTAGCTTTTTGAATTAGCAAACAAAATTCCTACTTTATGATTGGTGAATAATGTTTGCAAACTATCATGAAGACTTTTTCCTATACCTTGATTTTTGTGATCATCGAGACTGCCAAAGTATGCTGGATCTTGATCGTATTGAAGAGAAAAATGGGAACCAAACATTGTAATTTCGTCTTTAACGACATTGAAGTTATTCACAAGTAGATAGCCACTCTCAGGGATCATATGGGGATTTGAATTATCACGAACTATAGTGTACAATCCATCGGATTCGATCAAGATTCCATTCAAAGTATTTGCACACTGGTGACCTCTATTGTAGAAGAAGAGAACACTCCACAACAAAGTGCATACAATTTACGCCCTAGAAAGCAGCACCTAATCAGTCCGACCTCCACCTCCGCGGGTAAAGGTCGTCCTCCTGATGACGATGGATAAGTATCCAACGAAACGTCGAGATTCGCTTCTCGGTAATACATACGGTGCGTATAAAATATCCGAAATTACAGTTATATATGTCTAACGACCGTAATAACAACCTTAACTCTTTAATATTTGAATCCCATTCAGATGGTGGTAGCATGGTCGAGCAAACGATTGCTCCAATTGCCATAGCGCAACACTGTCTTCCTGCATTCTCACCAAACATTATTACATTACCTTGATTCCAAATAGCGCGCGGATAATTGTTGAATATTAATTGATTGGAATTCGACTTGGCAAAGGAGATGGCGGAGGAAGTGGAGGCTGCATTCTGATGAAATCTCGTACATTGAGCTGAAATTTTTTTGTTAATACAAAAAAATTTCAGCTTTTCAAATTTCGCCGCAAGCAAATTTGAAAAACAACATAAAAAATTTGAATAATCTAAAATAATACTATAATTATTATTATTTTTTAACGAAAATTTGATAGATCTTCTTGATCGTCGCCACAAGTCTACTTGCAAAGTTTCAGCTCGATTGGATCACGGGAAACGGGTTAAAAATCGATCCAAAGTTTTTTCGTCAAGCAAGCAAGCAGACGCCACGAGTTAATATAAAGGGAGTAAAAAAGTAACCCATAAAAACAAGTTTTTACTATACACCCTTTCTCATTTACTAGTTGAAACATTTTTTTTCGCTTAACCTACGCGTTGGGCTTCGGTCGGGCGACGCTACGAAAGGGAGTAATAAAAAATTTCCAAAAATCCAAAATTATACTATAATCAGGTTTCGCGGCTACCAGACGCGTTGAAATATTTTCAAACAACTTAATATGAAAAAACCATTCAAAATTTGAAAAATCCATAAATTTATTAATATTTTTTAACGAAAATTTGATAGATCTTCTTGATCGTCGCCACGAGTCTGCATGCAAAGTTTCAGCTCGATTGGATTACGGGAAAAGGGTTAAAAATGGATCCAAAGTTTTTTCGTCAGACAAGAAGACAAGCAGACGCCACGAGTTAATATAAAGGGAGTAAAAATAATAAACTATAAGAGAAAAATGTATAATTTTAATAACGTTGATTTGCGGTAAGGTAATATTATTAATTTATAATAATTTTCTTCATTACTTTGACGTTTGATACGACTTAATCTTTGTCAGCTCAGACATTCAGATGTTTAAATACATCACTCCTGATGATGTATATACATAGATGGCAGAATACCTCAGAAAAACTTGAATATCTGAGTACATTTTTAGACGTACCTACATCTGTACGTCCGTTTTGGTAGTAGGTAGTATCGAAACTGGTCGACGTCAAAGCAGTCAACATAATTAACACTATGATATTTATTTATGTAATTCAATATAAATGCACTCATTGTTTAAATGGTTTCGCTGGCCATATCAAATTTTATATATACCTATTTTGAAAACATTTAAATAATAAACTATGCATTCAAATTAATATAACAACAGTTAATTAAAATGGTAATCAATTAGTTTCCATACTAACTAAAAGTAAACATTAAAAAGACATCACTATAAATATAATACAGTATTAAAACTATTAAATAGATTTGATAGTAGTCAGTAGGTAAGTGGCGAGTTTTCATCGACTGGTAGTCGACTGATTAAATAGTCGCTAAGAAGTTAATACATCAAATGAACAATAGTTTCACAAATGAGTAACATAAAAACTGGTTTGAAAAATTTTCAATCAGATCTTATGGATGCCCGAAGAGTAAAATATGGTCGCAAGATGCTAGAAGCAGAAAGAATTGCACGTAATCCAGGATTTTTCAGCACTCTACATCTTTTAAATTACTACAAAGGTCTGAAATAATCCAATAGGTTCTGGAAACAAACCGAAACGACATTAACTATAAAAGAGACTGACAGGTGGCTGCGCACGTTGTTGTGACGGAGCGCGGTTGTAATAGATAAGTAGCCGGCGCTCTAGTACGAGATAATCAATCAGTGAAATAATTTACTAGAATACCTACGAAGAGTCTCAGTTTGTTTTGACTTTTAGTTAAAGTCACAAAAAATTTTAATTTTTGCTGATGACATGAAAGTGTTTAAAGTGATACGAAATATTCAAGATTGCCAAAAGATCCAACTTAATTTGGCCAATCTGAATTACTGGTGCAGCACTAATAAACTCCTTCTAAATATTGACAAACGCCAAATTATACGCTTTCATACAATTAAAAATCCTATCATTTTTAACTACTCGATTAATGCCACTCCCTTGAAAACCGTTACTGAAATTAATGATCTTGGCATTTTATTTGACGAGGAATTATCATTCGTAAACCATATCAATAATATAGCAAACAAGGCTATGAAAACACTTGGCTTTGTTCTGCGCTCTTGTAATTCCTTCACAAATATTCAAACGGTCAAACTCCTTTATTGTTCTCTTGTTAGAAGTCAAATCGAATACAACTCATCTATCTGGTGTCCCTATTACAATGCTCATGTTCATACAATAGAAAGAATTCAACATAAATTTTTACGCTACATAAATTTCCGTCTCCATATCCCAATAGAAAATCTTAACTATACAAACTTATTATATTTTACCGGTTTATTGCCACTATCGGACAGGAGAGTTTTATCCGATCTGATTTTATTATATAAAATTGTAAACTCGCATTACCACAGCCCTGAAATTTTGTCCTTAATAATGTTCCATGTACCCAGTCGAACTACTCGAGTGCCGACGCCTTTTTACTGTGACAATACTAGAACAAATGCTCACTACAACTCGCTAGTACCTAGAATACACAGGTTAGGTAACAATTATACAAACATAGCGGACGTGTTTGGTTCTGGCCTGTCACAGTATAGGGGCGCGATACTGAGAGCGCTTCATTCCGCCATAATGTAAATTATATACACTTTCTTTTTTTTGTTTTTCTCTCTGTTTATATTATTTTTGCAAATAACTGTTATATACCTACATATGTAAAAGCCTATTTAGGCGTTAATGAATGAATAAATAAATAAATAAATAAATAAATAATAGCGAAATACTAGCGAGAAGCTAACGGGTGTTCGGAAATAAGTGCAACCACAGAGTGCGGTATCTAACACATGAGTATAAAGTGTTTCATAGACCAGTGCTTGTGCGAGGTATTATGAATAAAAGTAAAGATCTCCAGTTAAATTCGTGTCCAGTGGCTTAAGTAAATAAATAAAACTGTAATTAAATTCGGGTGTTTCATTTGCCTCCCACAGACACGATCCCATGTCAATATTTATGTTATCTGAAAATGTGTTATTAAATAATAGTGATAATAAAGATTCCCCTCAAAACATGGCCGTCACCCATAAGCTTCTGAAAACAAGTGTTTTGTATATATAATAGATATTATATAAACGTAATGTTGAATGTACCGTTCGTTCGTTCGTTGTAAGAATTTACGTAACAAGCGCCCTTTAAACATAACGCAATTTATGTATTAATAAATATTTTTTCCGTATGCATACCTACACATTTTAAAATAAAGCTGAAATTAATTAATATTTATTTTTTGTGTTTCTAATTAATTAACCATAAAAAAGTGTATACTATGATGAGTTTTTGCCTTAATATCACACAATAACTGTCTGTCTAGGCAAATAACGACTTTCTGATAAAATCTATAGATTTAAAAATACGTAATTAAGTATACATTGAATCCTGACGAAGGGGCCATGGGCTCTGATATATATTGATATTTTTTAATACAAAAGTGATGAAAACAAAGTTTATTTTTATAAATTATAATATATTTTATTTATGTACCATTGTTTTATCCCATATAGAATAAAATAAGTTAAACGCTCTGCAGTAGGATGTACCTGCGTGAGTGGATAACCTGAAAATTGCAAAAATATTTTGAAGCAATCCAGTTTCCGTCTGGTGCCTAGAAATTGATATAAATAATTTTATTTTGTCTAGGTATGGATTTTAAATGACGAATTGTTTATTTCAAGATTAGGGCAAGAATTGAAAAAATGGCATAAAATATGCACTCGCGTAATACCACCGGGACAATACGACAAGGTGTTTATGAAATCAAATTCTATTAATGTTAAATACTTTAATTGACATATTTACTCCGATAGCAAGCAATATTTCCATCGCTGATAACACCGCAATTTAGTTGAGTGCATTATCTCTCTGGGTGGTTTCGCTGATTTAAGCGCTAGAACACGTTGTTCAAAGAAATTAATGTTGCGTTTGGTTTCTAATCGTTTTTAAAATTTTCAGATTAGCCTGGCGTCATTTTTGTATTGATATTGCGTTCTTGACGCCTTTAAATTCATTATAAGGTATCGTTATTTACTTCGATATGTCATCATATCTATACCTATAAAACTCAATGTCTGTCTGTGTGTTCTCTATTAAAAACCACACCGTTTGTCCGATTCGATTCAAGTTTGACCGATCGGACTCAAAATTTGGAAACTTATTCTTAAGGCATCGGAGGAAGCGAGTAATATATTCGACATTTCCCGTCTATTCTTTCAACTCTTCCCCTCCGCTGATATATTTTCGATGCAAATCTGTACCATTTGACCGATCGGACTCAAAATTTGGAAACTTTTTCTTAAGGCGGGTAACATGTGCGACCCCTCTATTCTTTTAACCCTTCTCCTAACCTGATATATTTTTGATGCAAATCTGTACCGTTTGACCGATCGGACTCAAAATTTGTAAATTTATTCTTTAGGACCCGGCGGGTAATATATGCAATATTTCCTCCCAATTATTTTACCCCTTCCTTTACCCCTGATATATTTTCAATGCAAATCTGAATCGATCGACCGATCGGACTAAAATTTTGGAAACTTATTTTTTAGGACCTGGTGGTTAACATTAGTGACATTTTCCCCCTATTCTTTTACCCTTTAACCCCCTGATATATTTTCGATGCAAATCTATACCGTTCGAATGGAAACATTGTTTACCCTCACAAATTTATTTTATACTTAATCCTTAACTCGTGCAACGCCGGGTACGAACAGCTAGTTTATGATATTTTTCCGTTCTACAGGTGTTCAAAGATAACCTATTCTAATTCAAATTCAAATGCAATGATAATAAAACCGTGATTCACAGACCACCAAAATATTAATATTTTAAACCTATCGAATATTAATTCTGGTTTTGCATTTTAAATGTTTTAATTTGTGCAATGTTAAGGCTATGCTATGAAACGTATGATCTTTACGACAATTAATAAGATCAAATAAGGATCAGGACAGAGGATTGATCTATGTCGATTATTTCATAAACATATATATTCATTTTAATATTTACGGTTTTTACAGCTATAGGTGAATTAAATTTGTGAAATATGAGAAACAGGCGATGGCAAGAAAGATAGAATTACACACAAAATCAACCTTAAATCAGAGTGCGACGCCGCGCTGACATATCCCCTTTTTCATTTTTTTCGTACATTTTCGTCGTACCTTCCATTCATCAGCAACACACCTGGTGCGTGGGAATGTCGTTTTCTAAAAAGTAACACCCTCCCTCTATCCAACGGTGCATATAAAGTCGCTGCTGCTGTAGGCCTTATAAGTTTTACACAGTGAGCGTTTGAAGTTTTACGGATATTCAGTACTTAGTTCCTTATTTGAAATCGGGAAAAGTCGTAGTTTTTCGTCAGAAATATAATATCTAATACCAAAGAGAAAAATCTAACATCATTGCATTAACTATAATACATAATATTATCGTTAATATATATGCGGTATTCCATCTGCATAATATTTTTATGTAGCTACCGAACTATGTATATAAAATAGCGATTAACGATAAGGATCTAAATGTACTCGTTGAATAAAACGTATGCACCTAATGATCATAAAATAAATCTGTGCGCTTAAGTTGCTAGTCATAGGTATATGTTAGGTTATTTAGGTATATGTTAGGTTAGTTGGGTAGACGTGAGGTTATATATGTTAGGTTCGTTAGGTTTATATGAGGTTGTATAGTTAGGTATACGTTAGATTAGTTAGGACTATTAAAAAAGTTGAATAACGTATGCAAACAAAATGGAATTTTTTTACTCATTCTAGTCCTCTTTCTATTTAAGAGAACAATCGAATTAGTATATGTACGTCGTGCGTACAACGCATATTATTTCATTGTGTTTACAGGTACATATATATATATATATATATACACCAACACATCGAAACAATGTTCCTCGTCGTACGTCTTGCACATAATAATTCTATTGTCCTTTTTAAGTGGAAAGAGGTCTACCTGTCCTATCTTATATTATTGTATTAATGTATATTATAGATGTCTCACAGAGACGAAACTGTATTTTTTCAAGGGAGAGTAGGTACAGAAGTCTTTTTTGGGTGGCCATAGGACGTACGGAAAGTGATCACCTAAGCCAACCGTACTATCGTACGGTTGGCTTAGGTGATCACTTTACACATATTAACGTTCGCCATTTCCACCCCTGATAGGATACCATGTCTATTAATTTTTTGGAAGTTGTATATACATTAAATTTTTGCGCCACGTTTCACATGTGAGTTTAACGACCCCCTATATACCTCACGTATTCTATCATAGGTGGAAATGGCGAACGTTACATATGTGTAAACTGATCACCTAAGCCAACCGTACGATAGGTCGTAAGTCCTATGGCCACCCAAAAAAGACTTCTATACCTACTCTCCCTTGAAAAAATACAGTTTCGTCTCTGTGAGACATCTGTAATATAAATTAATTGATTATTGATGTCCCTGTGACAAACAATCCAGTTCTATTCTGAAAAATTTGGACATACTCAAAATATTTTTTAGGTGGCTTACTTGCGATATAATTAAGTAAAGGCCGGAACACTTAATAATTCGATTTAAATAAAGATTTACAAATTATGCTATGTTTTATCACATATGCAATATTTTCAATGTTTGTCTGTATCTTAAAGTTGATGAACGTATTATGAAAATCTTATTTCAATGAAATTATTGAAATTGGGTGACATTAAAATTAATCAGTGTGGTTTATACAAAGTTTATTAGTTTATTGGTATTATTAAGTGATTAAAATGTTTAATTGTAATGAAACAAGATCCGGTTCGGAAAAAATGACGCTTAATTACGTCCCAAGACGGGTTTAAATATGTTAATAATTAATAATCATCGTTCGACTATTTATTACTATAGTTAATACAATTATTTGTTATTTCTGCATTTTGTTGATATCAATGTCAAAATTTTATACTTAATGGGAACGTTGGTTCTGCTTGACTGTGCAGACATCTCCAAAAATATGATAATTACGTTGCACTACGGTGATGTACGTTTTATTTAAAACAACTTGAAATTTAAGAAAAAATGGTATTAAATCGTAGATGTTTTTACTGAAGACAAGTGATCTAATAAAATAACTATTATAAAGTATCAAATATGTATAGTAACAGTGACCAATAAAAAATTCGAGTGTGCAGCTCATACGCACTATTGGCGTGAAACTTCTTTGCCTCAATATAAACCGATATCAAAAATATTACTGTACGCGGAGCTCTCAGGCTTTATGTAAAATCTTAATAATTAACCGTTTTTATATACAGATTGAGATTGAGATCATATTTTGAATAACTTATAAAAAAAAACATGTAAAGTCGTACAATAGACAACTTTCCACCATTTTGCGTGTGCTGAGTATCTATTAGTAGAAATAATTTAGTGGCAGTCGCCCTCCGTCTGCAGAACGTGCTCTTGTTTGCTTTTCGCTGTGTCAGAAATATTGGGCAGTAAATGTATTGAATTGTCAAACAAACCAAGTGGTTTATTGCGGTCGTTTTCGAGATCTCCGTGTTTCTTGCATCGCTCATCATTATCGCATATCATGTCAGTTGTAAGGAGATAATACTGATGTTGAACACAATAAATCATTATACTTTAATAATTAAAATCAATGTATAATTTAAAATCGACTATTTACTATAAACAAGCAATTTATTAACTATGAATAGCTATTGAATTGTAAAAAAAAACGAACAAAAATCACATCTTCATTGATTGTTAGTATTGTACTTACTTACTTTTTAGCTTGTAATTTATTTACATTTCTAATTGTCATCATTTGTCGCTTCGGGTTGTTCAGATTCAAGGACTGTACAAATGTTCTCCAGCCATTTCTGTTTCAAGCCAAATGTCCCCTGCCTAGCTCGCAATCTATGTATCTACATTATTCTTCTTAGTCGACCATGAAGTCGAGGTCTCACTTTTAACATTAAATCTCGATCGCACAAATATCACTATTTTAGGCTACTTGAAGATTCACTCAAGATTCACTCAAGAATCTTTTCTCAACTCGTCAAAAGGCTGACATTGAAGTCAGAATTTCCACTCACGTGTTAAATGTTAAATCTAAACCAATCATAGAGCGCACAAAATCATGACACGCTATAACAGAATATTTTAGATGCAAAATGATTAGTTTAATAATTGTGTTAGTCAGCAAATGCTTGAAGTAAGGTAAGGTTACCTTTTGTGCATTTAGAAGTGCACTACGTGTGATTTTAGTTCTAATATTATTTAAATTGGCTTCTACAATGCCAAACGACGAAGCAGAGTTGTTAAAATTCATGAAGAAGGTTACACATTCGAAAAATCGCAAAAATATTGGGTGGAGGAAGTACCAAATCTGGAGTAAGAAAGGTTTGAAATGTTATAAGGAGACCAAAAATACAATAACTGCCTCAAAATTGGGCCAAAAGGCAAATGTTATGCTACAAGATGAAAGAAGAATTTTCAAACTTGCCCTGCAAGACTGTCGTCAAATATCCAAATACGGTCCTTAAAGCGGCTGGACTTGATATTACTGATAGAACAATTAGGAAAAAATACTCACAAATGAGTAACGAGCAAAAATACCTCGAAAAAAGCCATAAATTAACATGAAACAGAGACAAAAATAGTCGCAACACATAAAGAGTGGACCCCACAAGACTGGGAAAAAGCGATATGGAGTGATTAGCCAAAATTTATGGAGTAATTGAATCAGACAGACAGTCAAGTCGAAAATATTATATCACTGCGACAGTGAAACATCTTGTGATTGTAACGGGATGGGCTTGCATGACAGGATATGGTTTTGGAAACCTGTGAGTGGTAGAAAGCGTAATTATGACTAAAAGATACCAATGTTTGATTCTGAAGCCAAAATTATTATCTGGATTCAATGATTGGTTCCAGGATGGCCTTGATAGATGCATCTTCCAGCAGAACAAAGCCCAATGCCAGTTAACAAAACAAGTATGAAATAATTACAGGACCAGCACATTAATATTCTTCATTGGCGAGGGATTAGTCCGGACTTGACATTGGTTTCTGGTCAAAAGAGAATAATTGAAGTAATTATTCGAACATGGTTTCATGTCATCACACCTGAAGATTTACTACATCTGGTGGACTCCATGCCTCGAAGGATTCGTCAAGTTATTAAATCAGAAGGATTTTCGAAGAAATATAAACTTTCAATGTTAATTTTAAATATTTTGCAATATCTTTGTTATTAATAAATAATGTGTTATTTTTAGATAATTTTGGCATATTGTTATTTTATTCAGTAATTATGTTATTTTTTTTTACAAAAAATATGTTTATAAATACAGAATATAGTAGTATAAGTTTTCAAAATAATTAGCTAACATAATCACAGTTAAACCCTAAGATGATTTTAAAATGATACAAGATATTTATAAAAAGTGTCTACACTTTTTTAAAATATGTTTTACTTTACTTTGTAATACACACTCAATATATGAGCTATTAAATTACAACGATAGTTTCGAGAGGAGCAGTCCTTCTCATCATCAGGTATAGATAATAACTAACTTAAATACAAAATTTATCAATCTGATTGGGTAGGTCAGGGGGTCAGGAGGGCGCGCGGCAGGGAAGGGTATTTTTTTCGCCGAACAGCTCTAGGAGTGGTGAAGTGGACTGAAATGTGATATTATTTATTAATGTGTTTCCAGAATTTGAATTTTTTAGGATTTCAACGGTTTCCAAACTATTCATTATCCATCGTCTATGAGGAACCGAGTGGAGTAATTTTAATTTGTAACTATCGAAAGAATGATTGGTGTTAATTATATGATTGGCAAATTCGGAGAAATTGTTATTTTATTATTACTCCTAAAGCTGTTCGGCGAAAAAAATACCCTTCCCTGCCGCGCGCCCCCCCGACCCCTGACCTACCCAATTAGATTGATAAATTTTGTATTTAAGTTAGTTATTATCTATACCTGATGACGAGAGGGACTGCTTCTCTCGAAACTATAGTTGTAATTTAATAGCTCATATAGTGTGTGTATTATAAAGTAAAGTAAAACATATTTTAAATTATAATGTTGCACCACGAAGTATCTGCCAAATCTTTCAATGATATTAAAGTGTCTACTCTGTCCAAAAACTCCACTACTGTAAGTAACGCAAAATTACTTTTAGTTGGTGCGTGTTAAGAATAATTTAACTCATAAAAACAAAGTTTTCATTATAAATTCTTTATATGCAAGAAAAAGACCTGTGCTTCTAGGAACTAATTTTCACCTATATAGCTTTATTATAATGACGTCACCCAAGTGTGATTATTCAGGAACCAAGCCTTTCAAGCGCCGTTCTTAGCATCTTGGAGAAAAAAATGAATATCGTTTGAAAATAATTCCAGATTTGGCATATTCTGTTTTTGCTTGTAAGTTTGCGAGAAAAAAATGTAGAAAAAAAAATAAAAACGCCAAAAGATTGAAAAATAAAAACTCTACAAATCATGATTTTAAGATAGAAAATAGAGTCACCCCTCGCGGCGCAGCGGCTGAAACTGTGAAAACCGAATGAAAGCGAAATTAATTCTGAAGTGCATCACTTCGTAACGTGTATTTTCAGCACACTCAATAGTGGCACTCGTATTCTAACGACTGTGAATGGTACCCACCGCTTACCCAGGACCATTTTATGAGCAAAAGCTCCCATATCGGTCCTTTTCATTCGTCTCCAGGTTGACATTTTTTTAGCTACAATGCAAGACCGTGCTGCCCCGCACGGGTCGTATAAACCGGTGCGAGGCGGCACGGCCGCAAAAACAAAACCATTCACAGACCGACACCATTAGATACATCTTTAAAAGAAAAGTTAATAACAAAAGAAGAAAAATAATATATAGTAGACGAATTTCGCGGTGGCGGCAGTGGATGGCTAAGCTCAAACAGATACCCCCTTAACTGGGAAAAAGACGATTTCGTCTTCTTTTTTATTTAAAAAAAATAATGAAAATACATTTGGATATCCGGCTAGGGAAGCACGGGACCGGCAGGTCTTCGTCCAATGCAGGAGCCCAATTCTATCGACTGCAATATATCCATGTAAAATTGGTCAATGCGTCGCAGAGCAGCATACAAAAATATAAAAAACAGCAAAAAAAAAACTCTAAAACGAACGCCATTCCGCGGACACGCAATTCGGAACAAAAATTTACTGTAGACCTGACGCAAACTATCGCGCGCTATATGTAGAAAGCTGTCGCACCTCGATACGATTTTATCTAACCGAATTAATTAAAAAATAAAAAACTTCGATTTTGGGTGGATATCAAAAAACCTGGAGGGGGTAAAAAAAATCGAAAAATAGGTTAAAAGATGGCGCCTATAACTATTATTTAAACGTGATACTTAATTTTTGAATTTCATTCAAACTATGCAAACAGTCGCAGAAACATCGCACTCGGTAATAAAGCACAAAAATGGGGTTTTATTTTTGTCACGTCACGAGAAAGAGACGGATTCAAAATTCCAACATACAAAAGAAAGACGGCCGGATTTTGCACCTTTTGCACCATTCATATTTATTTCTTAAACACCATGTTTAATTGCAAATGAAAAAGAGTCTAAAAATGAAAATAAAATTTACTATTTAAAAAGGGCCCAGCGCGAGGGGTTTACGGGGAGGTCCTGAAAAATGACATAAAAATCAGGTCTCACAGAGGGTTTCGGGGAAAGTTTTAATTTTCAGGTTCGGAACTCGAAAAATAAGCAAAGTGGTTTTTCGGATTAAAATGAAAAAAGTTGAAATTCGACTCAATTCTGAGGAAGAGAGACGTCCCGCGACGAATGTATTTCCCAAAGACTTCGGCGTGCTGCGTCCGTTTGGGGAACTTGAAATTGAAATGAACTTGAAATTTTGGAATCGAGCTCTCGGTCGACGAGTTTTTTACGCGAAAAACGTTAATAACCACAATAACTATGCATACCGACGACTCCAATAACTTGTCATCGACGTTGAGTCGAGTGCAAAATTTCAGTTCGATTGAATGACGGGAAGAGATTTAAATTTTGACTTCCAAAACATTTCCTCTCACACGTACGGCGACGAAACTAATATAAAGAATTTAAAAAAAAAACTTGCATACCTACATAAAAATTACACTCAAATTGATATTTTGAACAATGCGGAATTTCATAAACTTAAATACATATCTTCGATTTACAAATATATATGGTCACTATATTAATTGTGTGTATCTAGCCGTTCACCCGTGAAATATTGCGGGAGATAATAATAAAAAATGCCGCGTGCTGATTGCTTGTCATACTAGTTATCTTATTTTTTAATTCTAACAATTTACGGAATTAACGACGGACGGACAGACAGACAGACAGATAGATATCGAAATTATTATGTTTGGTGGTAGTGCTCAAAGTTTTTGCGGGTGTTCTAACTGGAGCCATTGTGTATGCGGGTTATTTTGTCATTTGCTATTTTGTAGATAGTTATTATATATATATATATATATATGTACATATACCTGTAGATAGATAAGCATATTGATATTATGGTCGCCGAATCCTCTCGAATGTTAGGCTTCGTTCTTCGCGCTTGTAAACAGTTCCAAGGAATAAATACTATGAAGATCCTTCACTTTTCCTTTGTTAGGAGTATCCTTGGGTACGCATCTTAGGTGTGAAGCCCCAGATATCAAATTCATATAAACAGAATCAAAAGTATTCAGAACAGATTAATAAAATATCTCGACTTTCGTTCCCATCGTATTCACATTGGTAATGTAGATTCCTCGACGTTCTTTAACGTTTATATATATATATATAAACTTTAAAGATATTTTTTTGAAGTTTAGGAATTTAGTTGTATTGCGACGGACTGTACCATTTTCCTAGTTTGATTTGTGAAGTGCTACTTGTGTTAGATTAGCTAGGCGGAGGCCTGTTAACTAGAGTAGAATAGAAAATAATTAAAGTTTTTTCTGATTTAAAAATCTTCCACATTTCTGTCTGATCTCGCGGCATCTGGTAGACACGCTCGCTTCGTCTTTTTTACCAATTATATTCTGGTTGTAAAATTGAGCGACTGACATATCTTGGTTAGTGCAATGTCCAAAAATCGTTGAACCCATCTTAACCAAAAAAAAGTCAATGAATAGCGAAATGGAAAACAAAATATTTGACATATTCTTAGGTACCCGGAAGATGACAGACACTCCTAATTTTTTTTGAAAAAATTGTCAACTTTTATGTTTATCAAATTTATCCTCGTTCCCTTATTCTAGGAGAGTCAGTCAGATCAATGAAGGCCCGATCTGCCTTCTTATATTTTTTGCTGTTTGTCTTAGCTTATCTGGAGCGACCCACCACCCGCCGTGCTTCCGAAGCATATTCATCTTGGTAGTCGCTCCTCTTGCATTCGCAAGACGTTTCTAAGCCACCCTGATTAGATATATATGTGTGTAAGTAGCGGCTCCATTATATCGGTGCGTAAGTAGCGGCTCCATTATATCGGTGCGTAAGTAGCGGCTCCATTATATCGTTGCGTCTCACTCGGTCAAATCCCGCTACTCCATTGGGGTTATTCATTTCGGCAGCCTGGGTTCTTGATCACATTTATTTATTTGAGCACACACACGAATTCAAAGAATATACTTTTACATATCATTCTACAAATATATGTATTTACGATATATATTATTATGTTTTAACAAAGTAAAAACAGAGATTGATCTCATCCGTCGTACCTGACAATGGAATCTTAATAACAATTTTATCTTAATTTACACTTCGTTATCCTTAGCGGCCTGTAGGACTCGGAAGTCCATAACCGCATCACTTCAGAACGCCCTTGACATCGTGTTTGCGGTATAGGCTGCTGGGCATCCCCACCCCTTTTGACCTCTCGCAGGGCTGTCTCGACATTATATGCCCAACTTCGTCTTGTTTTTTCCATCACTCCATATCCTGTTGGCTCGGTGTACGAGGGTTTTATGTATTTGACCGCTTTCGCTTATATGTCCCGTTTACTGCAGTTTCCTTGTTTTCACTTTCCTCAAGGTATGTAGGCGGCATAAATTTCCAGATTCTTTTACCTCCTCCATTATCTTATTATTTATTTTTATTTTTATTTATTTATTTATCTTCATCTTGTTACATGACAGGAGATGGAGCCGCTCATCTCACTAGGGAGAACCTGTGCCGAGATGAGCAGCTGAACAATATAGTTAGAACAAAAAATAATAAAGATATACAACAAAATACTATATAACTATAAAATTAATTAATTAATTAATTGAGTATATAAATATAAAATGTGGATAATAAGAACAGAATATACTGTAAAATACAAAAGCAATAGTGAAAGTAGAGTAATATATATAAAAATCATATGCATGGATAGTAACAAAATGTATATATAATAGCACAGTTAAAAGTATATTTAGGTATGTACCTATATAAGAGAATTAAATGAATGTTTGTGTATATTAAATAGTGATAAGAAATGAAGTTTAATGAGCAATAAATTATGACCTGTTTTCGGCAATTGGGTATTTGTGCAAATGCAGGTGACAACAATGTCCTCTCCAATAGTGTTGTGTAAAAAGTTAAGAGTAGGGTGTCCACACTGACTATGACAGAATGGACACCAAAGACATTTGGATATCACTTCCATCAGTCTGCATAACTCCCTTAACCATTTTTTTAAAAAGTGACAGAGTGTTTGCACTCCTAATATTTTCGGGAAGAGCATTGAAGAACAAAGGAGCCTTGTAAAAAAAACTTCTTTGTCCAAACACTGTCTTGGCACTTATTGGCTGATACATTAAAGAAGAGGACATTCTAGTGTGGTGCATTTGCATTGGATCTCATATTGCGATGTAAACCTTGCGCGAGACTTTATTTCAAAGACGTATAACCTAAGCGATCTGTTCATCTTTGTGGCGCGCTGTTTAATCATAAAATTCCGCGATAATAATCTCGACGACAATGATTTCTTAAAAGCAAAGTAACAACGTTTCGCGATTTTATCGAACACATAATTTTTAAAATTTTATCCTTACCTATACACACCTTATAAAAGCAATATTTTTAATCCCTATATTATTTTTTATACGGTTTGTGAGATTTGCGGTAAAAGATTAATAAAGAAAAATCGATAGTTGAAGTGCTTTAGACGCGCACCCTGAAAAAGAAATTCTCCCGCGCGAATCTCCGATAGCGCGCGGACGGAAAATGTCAAAAAGGCGCGCGGGAAATTTCCGCGCCTCGGGTCCGCGTCGCGGCATTCCTCCCGAGGGAGCCCGCGACGGGCGGCGGCCGCGCGCGGTGCCAGCGATTAAAAATGATTAATTTTCCTTCGGCCGGCCGACTCGGGCGCTTTGATTCCGCGGTCGGCGGGACCGATGCCGTGGCCAAATTTTTCTCGACCGCGCGCTTATTTATATTATACCGAGTGGCGAATGATTGACATAACTGTAACTTAACGCCAAACGTCCAACCGTGTCGGCCGGCCGCAAATAAATCTATGTGCCGCTGCAGAAATATTCGACGTCGGACTCGCGCGCACGTGTGTGCGTGACGCCGCCGCCGCGCGCGTGTGCGTGACGCCGTCGCCGCGCGCGTGTGTGCGTGCGCGCCTGCAAATATCAAAGAGCACTCTAGGAATAGGTGTTCCACTTAACGGTCGCTCCCGATTCGGGAAAAAGTCCGCAGTTTGGAAGTGATTGCGAAAAGTACAACCGTAACGTAGATTCGAATTCAATTGGGTTAGTGCGAGTTACATTGCGTAACATGCACGTGATGTCGGCACATTGGCGCCTGTGAACGTCGACCGCTCGGATTGGCGGTGACCTTATTAGTAGCCGGTCTGTAGTGCGGCGGAGCGGTCGTTTGTTTGATACGTTAAAAACACGGTGTCTGCTATCCATGTGTACAAAATGGCCGAATTACTCTATAAAATACTAAAAATACATTTTCTCCACAATATGTTAGATTCCGATAAAATATATTTTTTTATGTACATATGTAGATATAAAACAATTAATTCTATATCTTTCATGTATATGGCGTCAGAAAATACATACAAAAAATTGAACTCCTTATGTTTGTTTTTATACGTTCTACGAGTTTTTTGATGTCATATATTATTTATCATTTAATATTCAAAGCAAATGTATTACACATTTATCGTTATTATTATGTACTAGCCGTAACCTACGTAAATTACGGAACATTAAATGGTTAGCGTCTTTGCTAAGCCCTAGTATAATAAGTATCTACTTATTTATAGCCGATGCCCCTGAAATAGTAATAACGACTTTTATAAAAATGTTTGAACTTTTTTTATATTTCCCCTGTTGGCAGTTAATGGTACCATTTTAAACTCTGGTGATTGCACTGGCAGAGCATGAAATGATTCGCGTCTTTGATAAGCCCTAGTATATATTTAAAGTATCTTTTGTCGGTCCACGGAGAGGCGGCGGTAGCAATATGCGTAAAGCGGCCGGTTCGGGTTTGCTGGCCCGGGGTTAAAACCCCATATCCGGCCGTTTAATTTGGTTTTTTTAGCCATGAATTCGAAATTATGTACGTTACACGAAATACATTACACGAAGTTACGAACGGACAGACAGACAAGGAAAATATAATATTTGGATTACATTTTTCGAACTAGCAATTTTTTTTTATTTAAAAAAAGTACAGATGCGTACATTTAATAAGTGTCATACAAAGAGGGTTATTATTTTCAAACCAAGCTAAACGCGTGTGCTATGAAAAATAAGACTATATTGCTGGTATGGGTTGAGGCTCAAATCCGCGGCCATTGGTTTACCAGTTAAGTGTCTAAACAAAAGCTATTCTTCTTATATTGAATCTTTAAATGAAATAAATCTACTTCATCACAACACCAGACAAGCGACTAACTATTATTTTCATAGTCAAATTACGCAATACAGAAATTTTTTAAAAATTTTACGATGATAATTCTTTAAAATGATAATATTTACATATAAAAAATACACTTAAATATGTGAGGAGAAATATATTTTCGTTTATTTTTTGTTAGATGTATTTCAGTTTCTTCTGGAAAATTTGCAGTTTCAATTAATCTAGACTTTGATATATGACTTCTTAAGTTTTAGAGTGGTCCTGTATCGTCACGGCTTGCTGTATCCCAAAAATGATATCAATGGGATGAGTATTCCGATGGAATAAATTTCAACGGGAAATTCATTTTTGATACTTTCAAGTTGCCTTCCTCCGAATTCGTTTAGTAACGTCGGCTGTTCGCTATTTTTCAGGAACGCCAACGTCACACGTGTAATTTTTTATCTCGGTTTTAAATATAATATAAACATTTTTTAATTTCAGACATTTGGTGACGTTAATCACTGTACAATCCAAGTGTTGAAATGATAATTTTACTTAATAGATATCTTAAAATAAAAATACAAGATGCTAACAGGTTGAAAGTTACGACTAAACAAGTTTCAAAGTTTGAGTGAGATTTTTACATAACGGGTATAAGCAATTACAAATTTATGAATGCGTTACTGCATTTTAAGGGGTGGGCACTTTTCCGAGCTCGCTACTGTCTATCATTTCCTTCATGCTTAATACCGTTGTTCGGCTCTGATAAAGTTGATAGCAATCCATATAAATATATTCCGTTAAATTTATTCTAAGTGAAAGGTTCAAGGTTCGTTTTATGTACTCCCTTAAAACGTGTGGTATCGAATAGAATCGTTGTTAAATTAAAAATAATATTGTTAAAAACACAAAGTAATTTGTTACAAAGAAAGTTACAGTTAGTATAAGTTTTTTTCTGTGCATTCACATTTTATAATTGTTCTATTGAAGATACAAGGCATCTGCAGGAAAAAATTGAAAGGAATTTATAGTAAATTTATTTATTTCGCTTAATAAAGGGTTAACCAAATGCTTCGTTATTTACCGCTAAAACCTTTAATTTTACGACGCTCTCGTTTAGGGATGCTTAATATATGTCTAATTTTAGGACTTTCTTATGTTGAAAAGAATTTTGTAAGACTACATAATTTTGACAGTATCAGTTTGAATGGAAAATAATGTGAGATCTTTATTTCATATGTCATTTATTTCTCTTTATTTCATTTAGTCAAAATACATTACGAAAATTATTTTCTTAGTATAAACACTTTAGAAGCATCCAAGCAAGAATCATAAATTATATTCAAGACAAAGGAATTCTTAGAAAAATGCTTCTTAGTATATCTCTATATATGTAGGTATATACTTGGATTAAATTTTTCATGAACTACATTCCTTACGAACACATGTTTGAAACACGTATCATATTAAAATTAATCCATTGGTGAATAATATCATTTTATAATTATTTTACTGCTGACACATACAAGTATGGTGTTATAAATAATTAATTATTGAAAATTAATATATCGGAAGAATATTTAGGTGCTGATTTCTCGCATGTCTCTTGGAATATTTTAATTTCAGTATATCCTCTTTTACCTTCGCTGCGGCGAACATTTCACAGAAATTGTTAATTTAACGGTATTGAACACAATAAAATTCAGTGGCGTAACTTCAATTTAAGGTCTCTGGTATTATCGTGAGCGGTCCAGTCGTCGCGTACCATACGCAATCGCGATAATGAGAATGACATCTCGGCTAAAGCAGTGCCGGGAATAAACCTGCTAAAACCCATTTCATTTCTCGATCCACGTGTTAATGATATTCGCATACAATATTTATTTTATTTTATATCTTTATATCAGCAAAATATACAACAGATTAACATACGCACTACAGGTTGAGAGTGAAAATAAACATTCTTTATGTGAGTTAAGGTTTCTTCGTTTATTTATAGAGTCACAACATTTGCAGGTAGTACATTAAATGTTCTCGATATATTATTTACTAACATTCTTTACCTATTATTATTTATATATTTCGGTACAACTATTTAATATTGTAGATAAACCTACATATATTGGTATTCGTACAGTATTCTGTACATGGTCAGATTGCGTTTTGGACTACGCTTCAAATGCCTTTTAAATGACACCCTAACAGGAAAATTTTTAAGTCAATATAGAGTTTTAATATGATTAATGATGCTGTTCAATATTAATTAATAAAGTTGTACATCTTTAAATTTACAAACAAATTTAAACTTATTATTATGATTTTCATACGCTTTTTATTCGTAATAGATAATTTTAAAAATATTTAGTATTTCTTCCACACGAATAATATGCTCTGAAATGAGTGGGCGCAATCTTTTTGGAGAGTTAAAATGTCGAAAGTTCAATTTGAATCTGGCAGTCACGAAATTTAACTTAATTACACTAAGTCTAATTTAAAATGAAAGAAGACAAACCTCTTTTCCTTAGCTTTAAAATGCGTGTTTTATTTATGAATCAGGATTAAAAGAAAACTTACAAAATTAAAAGTACACATTATATAAGACGTGACAAAAAATATTGGAGATTACCTTTTCCAACATTTATCTGGTTATATTATTAAAAATAATAATTATGAACTAATCTATGTAGAATTCTACTTCACATCAACTTATTGATAATATGTCCATAAACTATAAGGTATAGGTACTTATCGTAAAAAGTACCTATATCGGTAGAGAAATTAAATTGAATTCGCAATAACGATACATTCAAATAATAATAAAAATAATGATATTGGATTATTTATATAGCGCCATTTTTGTGAAAATTTCACCTCAAGGGCGCTTTACACACAAAAAATTCTATATTCTAAAATTATAGAATAAAATGAAAAATAAAATAAAAAAGAAAAGAGAAAGAAAAACAGCTCAAAACATAAAATGGTAAAAGAAAACAACGAATTTTAAAAAGGTTCTGGGAAAGATTTTGTAAACAAGTGCATTTTACGTCTTTTGTTAAATAAAGTCTCTGAATCCGTGTTTCTTATCAGGGAGGGCAAAGAGTTCCACGCTTTGGGGCCCGCCACCGTAAATGCCCGCCACCGTTCGCTGAACCTAGTTTTCTGGAACTGACTTGCTGCTGAAGTAGACGCTGACCTAAGAGTTTGACGTCTCCCATTTATGTTGTCTGGAATACAGAGCTCCTGAAGATACAGAGGCGCCATGTCATGAGTTGCCTTGTACATCAACCAACACAGTTTGAACTCTACTTTCTCAGAAAAACGAAGCCAGTGCAATTCTCGCAGAAGGGATGTTATGTGCAAGAATGATGACATTTCAATAAGATCCGTGCTGCAGCGTTTAGAACAGATTGTAGTCTATCGAGCTGAAACATCGGTAGGCCAGCGTAGATAACATTGCAGTAGTCCACACGTGATAAACACACGTAGAGTAAATTAATTGTTAATCTCTTTAATAATATCAATCAATAACACATTTCTTTATCGAAAGAAATCTATATTCTAATCCCCTGTATTCCATACATTTTTTACTACTAGACAGGGACTAAATTTATTTAGATCATTTCATATGCTTTAAATATGATGTAATTTTTTTCGACTAAAAAAAGTTTTTTAGATTAAAAAAGTGTTTTTATAGGAATAAACAATCAATTTATGCATAACCTCGGATTATCCGGCATGTACTGTCAAAGAGTACAAATACCTACACGATATATGCGATACCTTAAAATAAAATTTAATTGTATCCAACTAATTTATTATGGACGCACTCGCAAGCAACCGTTTCATAACTAACTCTCTGATGTTACTTCCTTCATATAATAATAATCTCAATTTGAAAATAAATTTAATTTGAACAGTATTTTTAATATGTAGGTATATTCTGACAACATAATAACTGCGGTGAAATCTTTGTATACTATGTCGGAAGGACTGTATATGTCTCTAGCGTAAATCCATTCGAAATATGAAAGAAACTGATTTAGAACATGTACACGTGTTAATGTTCTTACGATAGAACAGGTGAACGTTACATTGTATAAAGTGTTCACTTAAGCCAGCTAGCAATAGTCTTGATGATCGCTCAATATGATGAACGGAATCCGGCCCTGGCTTGCTGAACACGGAAAGCCAAATGAATTAAATAATGTTGTTTTAAAAAGTATACAGCGTATTTATCGTCAGGAATTAGAAGGAACATTTGAATGCAAACATGTTTGTAAAGATAACAACGTGGAGCAGAGACAAGCAGCGAAAAATACCTTTTTTTTAATATAAAAACTGCTTTGAGTATGACATACTAACTGTCGTGTTTCAAATTCAAACACATAAATATACTTTCCATTTCACATTCTGAATTTATTAAACGAAAGCGTATTTCGTAATAATTCTTTAAGAAAAGTTTTTTCCGCTTTTCATTTTAAATAAACGTAAATACCGCAGAGTATTAAAGCCATACGTCATAAATTATGTTTAAAAATAATACGCAACGAATACTTCGTTAACATATTTAAATGGTGATATTCAAATTAGAGGTCCGGGAGTTTGAATACAGATAATAACAGAACAGTCTGTAGACATTATTTATTCATGTTAAAAAATCCTAATTTCGTTAATTTTAAAACCGATATATATTTTTTTTTCAACGATGTATGCCACTCGCATTGGTGCGTATCATAAAATGGAGAGATTGCTTTACCGCTTAATACTCGAGACACAGAAGTGGAGAACCAACCAATTGCGTCCGGGCTCGATTATCGGTGTTAGTTTCCAAACATATTATGTATTGTTTATAAAAATTTAATTCTTCCTATACGTAATTGTATACTTAATGTTAAAAATGTGGGAATTCAGTACATTAGTATAAAAAATGTGGGAGTTATATTAAATGCTGCTCAGTACTAATTTTTAGATCTCTTATTATCTTGTATCTCTTATCTGTTATATGTACTCCAATATTTTCCGGGTTCTGACTGATATATTCAATTACATTTTATATAATAAATTTATTTTTGTACTATTATTTATACATTTGAATCAGTTTAATAAGCTTATGAATAAAAATAAAACCATGCTTACACTATTGAATCAAGTGAATGTAGAGGTAATGAATCATCCGCATTAGAACGAGAACAAAAGATAATAGTTGTAAACTGAGTAAGTTGACATTGTCGGGAAGATAACGAGAAAGTGGCTGGCAAATAACAAGAAATGTCAGAATTTTAAAGAATAAATTACTATTTGATATTTTAAAATAAATTCAAACATTTTAATTCAATTAACAGCTAAGTGTAAAAATTCCCCACTAAGCGAGCGTAGAAGTTTTTAACAAATAAAAGTTTGGTGTAACCGGTGAGAGCTTTTGAATAACTCTGTGAAAGTATATATTTCCCTCTCATTTGCACTGCTATTGGCTCCATACAAAAAATAATACAGATGATAACAGAATGAGATGATCATATCAAAACTAATCCCGGTTATAACAATATAAGCATCATTATACTTGTATTATGCATATTTTTAAATTCCACGATTAAAATATTCACGTCACTAGTTTGAATATTTAAATTGATAAATATACTAGAATAAGCGAATTAACCTCATTTCAACGATGGTGAAAATAGGTTTCAGTGTGGTTAATTTAAATTTTTAACGGATTTTGCCTACGTCACTAAATCAAAAATAGATCAAAAATAGATCAACAAAATCGAAACAATCAAAAGTGGTGCATTCGCATATCCCCGTAAGGATTTTCTTATTTTTTTGCTGTTTTCACGGGATCTTATGTAAAATAAAAAGGGAGTATACTATGTGTGTCTCCGCAGATTTCAACCCCGGTATTATCAAAACCATACTTTTAAAATGTTTATTTAGCGATGCAAAAATATTAAATATGCATTAATTTATATACATATCAACCCTGAATAGAGCATTTTTCAAAATATTTTAATCTGATTGTTTTATATGTGATTAATGATTATGTATGATAATTTTAAATTAACCATACTAATAGCTCATGTAAAAAAAACATTGCTTTATATGATAAATAAAAAAACTATATTTATATGATAGAGGTAAAACCAAAGAATACAATTAAACTCTTCAAATAACTAAATCACTATTTATTATATTAATCTTTTTTTAACTATTCTAAGTGTTTCTCAAAGTAAAATTGTCATTAAAAAACAATTAAAATAATGCGTTTTGTAACATATCAAATACCTATATTATAAAATGAAATGTATTACTAAAGTACACAGACAGTTCCTTAAGCTATATTTTTAGATGAAAATACGTGTAAATAATAAGTGTATATTGGTTTATCACGTATGTCGTGCTTTAGAGTCGTGCTAACTAAAGAAATATACACGATGAACATCGATCGCCAAGGATCTCTAATATATATTATATATATATATATACTGTGTCAATAGTCGCTTACCGCAACTTCACCGCATGAATAGTCCTAAAAATTTTATTAACATATATTCACCACTATTATTATATTAACTTACTAGTCGTACACAATAATACAGATCTTCAATCTGTTCTTAATTTAAAGCAATATGCACACATTTAACAGCAAATATCTACTATAATTAAAAGATTTTTATTTATTATATAATAATCATGTAGGTTTATGTTGTAAAAATATTGTAATTAAGAATCCATAATATTTAAATAGTGTTGGTAATATTCGTAGCCTTATACACTTTATGTTAGTTTATGTACATAAACACGTTCAGACTATATCTGTTTTTATTACTCCATTATTACCTGTTAAGTAACTGTAATACATATTATCTACGCGTTATAACAAAATGCCTTATATTAGTGTACTAGCGTAATATGAGCGATTGTTTTGCAATATGTGTGTATTTTTCATTTTAATCAATTTTATTTTGAAGCATATACCCTATCCTGATTGCTGTATGTTATTGAAATAGATTACGAATAGTTTTCTATGATTGAAACGGCGCATGCGATTGTGTCGCACGTGCATAAATTGCGCACGTAGAATCTGTGTGGCAGGGACGCCCACTGCAGTTGATTCAAGAAGTTATCTCAATGCTAGATCTTGTCCATTGCTTTCGCTGCCAATTGATTTGAAATAATAGTCTGTTCGGTCAATTAATTTAATGCGACGAGGCATTTTACCGCTCCGTTTAAAGTTCTGCATGGCAACCGCACGACTCCTCAATAAGAGATTTGTCTTATAAATAGTTCCGAGTTTCTACTGGCGAAATCATTCGGTTGTCTTATCAGCGTGGCCGTCAGCTACGTCAAAGAATTTCCATTCATTTTTCACCGTGCCGGCACGCCGGTAGTGAGAGTCTTCGAGTTTGGAGACTTTTTAGATAAGGAAAATTTATGATGCTTATGACGTGCTCGGTGGGACTGTTGGTAGTCAGTTGCACAGCCATATATACTTTCAAGATCAAAGAAGAAGCCGTGTTTATAATATCTTTATTTTTTTAAGATAAAAAAAATACTTTCCTGATACGATGAGTATGATACTTATGAGTAGGCTTAGAGTTTTTTTTCCTAATAGTATTTTCATATTTATGACGTTTTTTCTGCTTGACTCGTGAGTGAGCACAAGATTTAACAATTTTCGTCGAAGATAAAAATATGATATTATAATACTGCGAGTATAGGGGGTTAATACGAATACTATTGTTTCATTTTATTGAAAAATGCAAAAAACTTTTTATTATAATTAATAAAAATATACATTGTTTTGAAAATACCAATATATTTCATAAAAAAAGTATAAATTAGAAATTTTGGAATTAAGAAAAAGTGTAAATAGTAAATTGAACATTATAAAAAACCATGTCCTTTTTACAAAATTATTCTTGTAAATTTGTTTTCATATTAGTATCGACTTAATTATTTATTCTATTAATATCCCATGTATTTGATTTTTATATTGTTTGTCCTCACTCGACAATCTTCTATTTGTTTGGAAAAATTTAAACTCGTCTTCTAGAATATTCGCCCGTCAGTGGAACAAGGTATTCGCCGTTTCTTATCACACTGATTCGCTCAGTAACACTTTTCACATGCAAGTAGGTACTCTTGTGCTTGATTTTGCTAGCTGTTTATGATTAGCTCCGAATTCTCGCTCGCTGATTCGCTCCTTTCTTTGGTTTCTCATAGCTGTTAAACACAAACTGTACTTAATACGCAGCGATGGCTCGCTTTATTCATATATCGTTTGTCATTTTGCGAATGTTCCGGCATAATTCGGTACTTTCAACTAACTTAGAGTTCTTTCTAAACTATTCAAGACTATTCGGGAAATTTCGATTATGTACCGGACTTCTCGATTTTTAGCTACATAAATTTAAGCTCACAGTTTTGTTTTCAACAAATGTTGATGAATGGAAATCATGAAGATAGTTTATTTTTATTCCAACCTCGTTTGAAACTATGTTTGTATATATATGTACAAAATTGTTCAATCGCATTTTAAAATAATAATTGTAATACCCCAAATATCCACAAAGTTATTAACTTTAATATTTAATTAAAATTCTACTGCAAATTATAGTAGTAAATTCTGGGTATTAAGAGTCGTGAACAAAGAAGAAATAACTTTTGTGCGTGGTGTATAAAATGAACCCTATCTCCTAAAAACATCAATTGTTTTATAAATTTTATTTTATATCATTATTTAAAATATTTATTAAACTTTATTAATATTAAATAGTAATTAGTACTTAAATATTATATAGTTACATATAAAATTATATAGTTATAAGTACTTTAAAATATGATGATTAAATATTATTATTAAAATAAAAGAGCGGTGACACTTGATGATTATATATAATTACGTATTTTCAATTTTTGCTATTCAAAATCAAAAAATGAATCACTACGATTTAATGTTAAAAAATTGTGTAATTTTTATTGGTTAATCTGATTTTTTTTGGTTTTGACTTAGTATTATAAAAAATATTAAACTGTACCTCTATATAAAAACTAATTAACCAACATGCCGTTTTCTCACATAGACAGAGAGGATAAAACCCCACACTCTTTGTCCTGACGCTACTACTACTACAAGTATAATATATTATACATATGTATATCTCTACAAATTTGTAAACGTGTGAGAAATTGGTTAGGTCTTCATAAATTAGACGGGAAATGAGTATGCAGCGTTTGACAAAATATCATATTTTTTACTAATATCTATGTATAAGATTTTTTAGATATTCACGTTAAAAACATACATTGATCGGCGACCTTTACATATGACATGCACATCATACTAAATAATATTTGAAATTTATTTATTTATTTGTATTTTTGACAAAAAGTTATTAATTTTTTTTTTTTACTTTTACGAAAATTTTCGCACAAAGTTTAGATTTTACTTTCCGTTTGAGTAATGAACCGATAACTAGACGAAGTTTTATACCCATAAAATAAATGATTATTTCTAATATTTATCTCAAATACCTTGTAGTTATTTGTTTTAATCAAATTTGTTACTAACTTTATTACCAAATCGTTTAATCAACCATTTTTATATTGTACAACTTGTTCGTATCCGGCATTGTTCGGGTTAAGGACGAAGCTGAAAATAAATTTGTGAGAAGAAACAAAGATTTCAATGTTTTGTAAAGCATCTAATTAAAAAATGTTTCCATTTAATTAAGGCTGGGATGGATAGGATGTCCAGGGAAGAAAAGTGGTCTATTTTTATCGCCAGGTCCTCAGGAATAGGTATTTCGGTCCAATCGGTCGTACAGTACAGATTTGCATGGAAAATATGTCAGAAGGAGAGGAGGGAGGGAAAGGTGGAGCGGTGAAATATCACCTGTGTTACCCACCGGATTCCTAAGAATACGTGTGCTTAATTTGAGTTAGATCTGTCAAACGGTGTAGATTTGAACAGAAAATATATCAGGTGGAGGAGGTGGGGTGTAGGAGGACGAGGGAAGTGTTACATATGTTACTCACCGGGTCTTAAAGAATAAGTATGCAAAATATGGGTCAGATCGGACAAACGGTGTAGATTTGCATAGAGGACGAGAACAGACAGACAGACATTGTTAAATATTTATAGATGTGAACACGCTCGTACTCGAATGCAACGTTGTGTCAAAATTTCAACTCAATCGATCGAGTTTTGACCAACTTTTTAAGTTTTGCGATCACAAACATACGCAGGCTGAATTTCTAAATATATAGATTTTGTAAACAAAAGTTGATAACTATATCTTTAAGATGAGTTTTTTATCACCATACACAAACATTTCCTTTGATTGTGTATTACAATCAAAAAAATTATCATTTTATAAATCAGTTGGATAAATATATATAAACTCAAGTGGTTGTATAAATAAAATGATGTCTTAATGTAGACTAAAAATATAATGTCATTTGAACATATATGAAAAAGTAAGGTTTACCATTTTTTCCTGTTATATTTATTCTGAACGTTTGATTTGAAATGCTATTGAACCGTATTTACCTTTCAGTCGCCAGATTATTCCGTTCTGGAGAGGTACGAGTAGCTTGAAGAGACTGCCGCGAGCGATTTATTTCTCGCTATTGAGATCTCCATTTTGAATGAGATCGCCTATCGACTGAATCGGAACCCGAGTATCGAGAGTGATGACGTCACAGGACTGATTAAGTAGCGCTGGATGCTGCGTCTCGTCTGCCAGAATTCTCACGGATCGGAGTAATTGCATTGTCTACGACAGAACATTTTACGGGGACTGAGAGAAATTATATGAAAAATGCATAGACACAGGTAGACGAGCCCATTTTACCTTCGCCAAACCGTAGCACGTAAATTAAAAGAGACATTTTTAGTGCTTTGCGACGTCTCTATCGAACTTTTTTCATGTAACTGTGCCGTGCAACACGAGTTATTTTATAAATAATAAACAATTCCATGATTAAATTACCTTAATAGCTTTAAGCAAAGAAATTACTTTATTTATTTTTACCAAGAGCTAGAGAAGACATTAAATAATTGGATGTTGTATCTATTCGTATACCCTGAAAAAATGTATCGGCGTATTTATTCTTTAGGACTCAGAGGGTAACATAGGCGATATTTCCCCCCTATTCACTTACCCCTTCCCCTCCCCTGACATATTTTCGATGCAAATCTGTACCTACCGTTTGACCGATCGGACTCAAAATTTGGAAAATTATTCTTAAGGACTCCGCGGAAACACATGTGACATTTCCTCCCTATTTTTTTAACCCTTCCTCTCTCCCTGACATATTTTCGATGTAAATCTATACCGTTTGACTGATCGGACTAAAAATTTTTAAAATTATTCTTTAGGACCCGGCGGGTAACACATTTGACGTTTTTCCCCTATTTATTCAACTCTTCCCCTCCCCTGATATATTTTCGATGCAAATCTGTACCATTTGACCGGTCGGACTCAATATTTGGAAACTTATTCTTAAAGACTCGGCGGGAACACATGTGACATTTCCTCCCTCTTCTTTTAACTCTTCCTCTCCCCCTGACATTTTTTCCATGAAAATCAAAATCTGGAAACTTATTCTTATGGACTCGGCGGGTAATATATGCGACATTCCCCCCCTCTTATTTTACCCCTTCCCTTCCCCCTGACTTTCTGATGCAAATCTGTACCGTTTGACCGATCGGACTCAAATTTTGGAAACTTATTCTTTAGGACTCGGCGGGTAACATAAGCAACATTTCCTCCATATTCTCATACCCCTTCTCCTCCCCCTGACATATTTTCGATGCAAATCTGTACCGTTTGACCGATCGGACTCAAAATTTGGAAACTTATTCTTTAAGACTCGGCGGGTAACATATGCTACATTTCCCCCCTATTCTTTTAACCCTTCCCCTCCGCTTATTTTCGTATATCTTCCCTTATCCTCCTTATCCTTATCCTTAATCCTTAATCCTTAATCCTTAACCCGTGCAACGCCGGGTAAGGACAGCTAGTGTATTGATAAAATGCATATGAAAAGCTAGGCGTAAAACCTTGCACAAATTAGAAAAATATTTGTTTGTAAGGTTTATTAAAGGTAATGAATTTTTAATATTTCATATAAGTTACTGTAGTGAAAGTCAAAAGTTTTACAGAAAAAAAGGCACGCTGTATAGTGAGATACATATATATTGTTTCTCAATAAGAAGTTAATTTATTTTAATTATTAAAAAACCTGTTAGAATCATCTAAAATATGTTTAATATATTTATATTGTGAATTTTCAATTTTGTAACAGAGTTTTAAATAATAAAGATAAATTTCTAAATAAGAAATAATAGATATCTCACTATACAGGGTGTCTCGTTTTCTGTAAAAAGTTTGACTTTCAGTTTACTAACTTGTATGAAATATTAGAAATTCATTAGCTTTAGTGAACTTCTGCAAAGTTTCGCCTCGTTTTCATTCTACACTCCACAGATTTTATCGATGAAACATATATTACCTCTACTCAATACGCAACATTTGTAGGCTATAAATAATACAAGTGCATTGACTCAATGTGGTAATTCTACTCTCAACTGTTATGACACAAGCTTAACCTTTACCTTCACTTGCCCGTCAACGGATGGCGCTGTATATATAAAAACTGTCATACTTAATTAAGCTCTCAGAATTTGACACGTGGAAATATTGACTTTGATGATGTTACTTGGCGAGGCAACGGTCGAGAAGTCATCAAGAACTGCATCTTTATTGAGAATCGCTTTTCTTAACTGGTCTTTGATTCGAGCAAAAATGTGTGGGTGCAATCCTTGATCGACAAATAAAATTATGTTAGAAATTTTTCTTGTAGCTAAAAATTCCGACCTTGTTAATTAACGAACACCAATCCATCACGAGAACAAAACTATGCTTTGTTTATGTTTCACTCAATTCTCTATGTGATTCTCACGTTCCACACTTTTTTTAAAATAGGAACATTTTTAACCTTTAAATATTGCCTCGGGATCGCGGCGGTAGGAGAAATGTAAAAAATTCAAAATTAATTAAAGTTTTATTTTACACAAAAAAGTAACCAAATTGTCACTATCTAGGAACTTCTAGAATATTGGCACTACTATAGAATATTCTTTTTTATTCGATGTTTCTTGTCACGCTGATCGCTATCGAAAACTTCTCGAACGCACGATAGGTACCTACTCTCGTAAATTACTTCGCTGGTCGATATAACGTGGACTGAATCGCAGTTCACTTATTGATTTCTGTTAAACGTCAAAACAAAACTGATGTCGCTATGCGACTCGCCCGTATTTATTTTACTTTCTATTTTCTATAAATTTCTGTTATATTCCCATATATTCGCCAAAACATGCTGTTTTATTGTGACAATTTGGACACAAACTATCGTTCAAATTCTAGCATACCTCGGATGCACAAACTTGGCAATGAACTACCTACATATGTCGACATTTTAAATCTATCTCTCTCAAAATTTAAAAAATCATTATATGATAATTTCTTTTCAAAATATTAAATTTTTATATAATGTCTTAAATTTTTTATATATACCTGGCTATTCAAATTTAATATTGCTATATTATCGGTGAGTAAAAATTTCTGAGATCACTACTTTACACTTTTTTGCATATATACTTTTTTTACCTAACCTAACCTAACCTAACCTCATTATGTTTAAACTATGTATATATACTTTTTTACATTTATACCCTTTATTTTTCTTTTACATTTAATCGTTTGTTGTATTTTAATTATGTATAAACCTGTTGTAAAAGGCTATTAAGCCGTGTAATTAATAATAAATAAATAAAATAAATAAATATTCCAGACCCGACCAATATTTTTCAATTGTTTTTTTTTCAATTCACTGTTAAACGCCCAGAGCAGTGGTAAATTCACGATCATGTGTTCTCTCTGTTTCTACAGTCTCGGAATAATATACTTTACGAATTTAAAAATATATAATACTAGCTATGTATATGTTTTAATATAATATATAATAATAAATATAAAATTAGTAAGTATAGAATGTATTTTTTTATGATTTTTTTTTTAATTAGATTTTTTAAAATACGGATTAAACCATTGGCTACCAAGCGAGCGTCTTACTGCTAGATGAATATACATAAAAACGTATTCACTTTGATAAACTTTATATTATCAAAAAATCAATTGAGAAATTGTTCGTGAGTCACATATTTTAAAAATATATCATTAAACATGATAATTTCGTTGTCTGTCTGTCTGTTTGTCTGTTATTGGAATAAAAATATTAGATAGAGTGCGACACGCAATCAGCCCCCGGTATACGATGCGCAGTCACGCAAGTCACGCAGTCGTTATTATTATTTCCCATGACTTTTCACTGGTGTACGGCTAGTAAATATATATTTTATATAAGTATATTAGGTTCCGACATTTGATTTGATAACGAAAAAATGTGAGATCCCATTTCACGTGAACAATAAACATTTCACTAGTGGATATGGAGGCACATAGGATAATGTTATGTACGAATACGAAACCGAGAAATGAGCATCCGGTGGCGAACTCGGTGCTGTCGAGGTTGATACCGGGGTTATGTGATTTTTTTATAGCGTAGTCAGGCGATTTGAAAGTTATTTATCCAAATCGGATCACGTATAGCTAAGTCACGCCAGTAGTCACTCGTCGGACATATGTGCGATCGGCGTGAGTGATGAGCGTATTCTGTAACTTGTAGAGCGATGATGGTTGATGAGAGGGGTGATGTAAATTTGTCAAATTAACATAATTTACTTTACTTGTGCTTCCTAAGATATTTCGCATAAAAAACGTCATTTCTTACAAAGAAGTTGTACTCTTGTCTTCATACATATTATTCTTTTTTGTTTACTACTTTTGAATTAATTTTGTTCTTTTTTCCTGGATTCCCCATTTTTCATACTAGCTCAATATTTCGGCGCTTATTTTATGTTTTTATATTATTTACGATCCTGAATATTTTTATTCTCAGATGTATTGTTACGCTTTTAATTATTTGTGTTTATTGAATGCTTTGTTTACACGTTCTTAGATACTTCTATGGACAAGCTTTATTTCTACTTTCCGCTTTATTAATGTTGCATTTAATCGATTATTTTATAGTTACATAATTACACGCAAACGTGAACAAGCAATAACGGATTTAACAATTACTATCGTATATTTTCTCTGTAAGCCTATAATTTTATCAATTCACGCTAACATACAAAATAAAATAAATGATGAAATATATAAATGTCATCCTATTCCGCTCGCTGGTGTGGTTGAAACGCGGTGACAATGCGTTCAGCCGGCTGGCGCGGTACCGTTCCGCCCGATCGCTGCCGAACATCCGGCGGCGCGTCCTGCTGCTGCTGCGCCGCAGTTCCTCTCGCGCCGCACGCCGCACGCTGCACGGGGGAATAGTGGCTCCGCGGCACATGCAGCGGCTCCATGACCTACCAAGCAAAGAGACAAATTTAGCCCCCTTTCCATCGATCCAAATAAGATAAATGTTACAAAACACAATTTTTGGGAACACATTTCGCGATTTTTATTTATTTCGACCGTACAAAGAAATTTATAAAATTGCATCAAAAAATTTTGAAACGTGAAAAATGAAGTGACTATCGAGAGCTTATAAATGTAGGGTTTGATAAAAACTCCGTGCTTACATAAATATTAACCCGGACGCCTTGGCTGATTCAAATACACCGCTCTCAATGACAGCGTAACGGGATTACAATTACCAGGCGAGTGCCGAAGAAGTCATGAGCTGAAGCGCTATAATTAGGAACGCCGACCGACTGACACCGGCTGCGGCTGCCTGCTGGAACCGGTGCCACGGAGCCCCCGAATGGTGCGCTAGCCGATGCGCCGGCTTATTGGCCAGCGCTAGCGACCATTCTCGAGGTCAGGCAGAATGGAGTGCCTTCCAGTTGATACCCTCGTGCCCCGGTCAAACCTCGCGACCTGAGTCGTACAGTCGCTGCCCCTCGGTTGGACTGTAAGGTCCGGCAAGCGGTCGATCCTGGACTGGTTTCCAGCGGTCTCTTCGCCAGGATCTTGGAATTATGGAATTAAAAGTAATTTAAGAGTTAGTACGTTTGAAAAAGAATATATTGTCGTACAAATAATACACCGAGGTCATTTATTTCCAATACAGATTTAAGGCGATGGTTTCAAAGTGTATGGGTCAATAGAGGAGGTTAGGTTAGGTTAGGTTAGTTACAGTATCTCTACAAAATTGAAAACTATAACTTTGTAAAGCTATTTTGTAAATTACTTACAATACAGCTTTAATACTTCTGTATAGAGAGCACGACTCTACATGAGTACATTTGAAACCGTATAAACAATATAAACTAGTAATAAATTAATGTCACCGCTCATTGAAAATACGCCGGTAACGTAATTTACTTGCAATATAAGTTAAATTGGCCGTAAAATTATTGAAGCTGATTGCGCACGAGTGTTTACACTTAGCTGGACCTTTGATGTGGGGCTTTTCATGCAATCCAGAGCTGCCATGCCTCCTGATGTCTTGCGCAACTTTACGAGATAATAACATCCAATATGATCAGAGCCTGTTAAAGTCGGGTCCTTTGATAAACACGTGGAGAATTTTCAAATATTTAAATGAATTGTCGCCCAACTGCTTGATATGCCGCGCTTGCTGTAAAAAAAATGAAAGTGCAATGAAAATGGAGGAACAAGACGGTGTATTTGGAACAGCAAGAGTACAAGTCTGACTGACTGCTCATTGAAGAGACTTAGAGCTCACCCTTATCGGTTATCTTTTCACTTTCAATAAATTATTAAATGTTATCCACTTTAAATGGTAATAAAATAGGCATGTACCGATGAACTTTAATCGTATTTTTTATTATATTTATTTATTCGTACGTATAATTGTAATTGAATTTATGATGCTTGTCTCATTCAGTTAATGTAAATATTTTATTATATATTGATGCTAGTTTATGAATTAATAATTAAATAATAGACTTAAAAATACTTCAAATCTTCTGGTTTGAGTTTTTTGGGATATTCTGCCGTATTTCTACGATCTTTTAGGCCGACGTTTCGGATCCCACTGCAGGGTCCATCGTCAGGGCTGATATGTTGTTATGTGTGTAGATTATGTTGTGGTAAAGGATTGGCTTGGAATACCGTGTCGAAAGCAGGATGTATTGTTGTCAGTATTGCGCTAAGTACTGGTTGGCAATACCTAGTCAAAACACGGTGTGTTTGTCTATTCCGTGGCAATATCATGTTGGAAACGTGTATTGACACGAGTTGTCTTGTGTTACGTGTTTGTTCAATTGGTTTCGAAGCGCCGGATACCAAGAGGTATTCAGTTTGAGACCATCATTTAAGTCGATGTTCACCGAGTGCCTATAGATTTCGAGTGCCTCCTTGACAAGACGAGCATGGTGACTCTTGGGCTTTCTCTCAAGCTCTAAGAAGATAACTGTGATGTGACATCTTCATGCCACACCACAGTTATCTTCTTATTCATCTTCTTCTTTCATTGCTTGTTGGTGAAATTACGGCAGCGATCGTTATTCTGTACACAGCTTTTTTGTTTTTATCTTTATATAGAGGCATAATAACTGCTCTCCTGATTAAAAAGTGTATGAAGCCGCTAATGGGTCACCAGTCTTGATATATTAGCCAGCAAATATATCATACACCACAGGCTTACAATTCTTTATATGCTTTATTGCACACTGTATTTCTTACACACTTATTTCACTTACTTTGTTTTCGTTATTCACATTTGTCTCGGTGAGTATCCCGGTAGATTCCTCTGTTATAGTGTCGTCGCTCTCGTACGTTTCCAGAAAATGTTTCATCCATCTATCTTTTATTTCATCCTCACTCATTGACATTTCTATATTTGCTGACCTAATAGCTTTCATACAATTGCTTTCCGCGTTACATCGAGATATTTTCACCTTCTTCCAAAATAAATTGATAGGTAAAAATACAATAGGCACTAAATTCAACAATAAAATCAATTTATCACTCATCAGAAAACTGTATATTTTAGGACTTGAATAATTTCATTATTTACTTAAAAGCTACGCCATAATTCAAAATCAAATTTGTATTATGCTGGAGGAAAAATGTTGAAATCTGTGAAATTTATTATATTGTAACAAGAATTGAGTTTATATTAGTCGAAGGAATAAACGAATCTTTGTCAACATTTTAAGAGTTGTGAACATTGGCTTAATATATTTACTTTATACTGCAAACACTGTGATCCTTGAAAGTAAAATAATGGAAATATCCTATATTTGAACAATTATTACGCACGGTCTTCGTTCTGTATTATAAGTACTCTGTGTTATAAGTAAAATAATGTGATAATAAAGTGAAAATTAAAAAGAATATAAGTCGTCGTACTAATATTTGTAACTTTAGAAAGCACGTACCGTAAAATAATAATAATAATTTTCCTTTTTATGAAGATGTACATATATTATGAACAAAATAAATTTAATGTTAAAAAATAGTATTTTCGTATATTGCCAGATTTTCTTGTTAAGCGCTTCTATACGTAATTTATAGTATAAATAATTGTGTAGAGAGATATTCATTTATCATCATATAACATTTTTTTTTAAATAACGTTTTGTGAGATCTTTTGCTTTTGACTGAAAGCGGTCGGCATTAAAACATTTTGTTACAAGAAAATGTCATTCTCTCAATTATTTTCTGGCGATATTACTAAACTTTGTAGAATTTATTTTCAAAACAGACAAGCTATTTTAATTTGCTTGTTTAAATAAATTTATATTATTCTATCTCGCTTTTATTAAACGTACCTATTAGTTTTTTCTTGCGCGAGTTTATCTGATGAAATTTGTTGTATTTACCTATACTTTGGCTGTCAAGGAATGCGCACCTTGTCATTATCAGTAAACAGTAAATTAAATAGCGAGATGTACCTACAGATGATTGTTCTAAAATATATGTAGATAATATTTAACGTGTAGAAATATTTTACGCATTAAATATTATCAACGGTTCACTTATAAAAATAAGGTTTTTAATATTTACACACGTTTAATAGTTTATATCATAATCATCACTTTTGGCTCTACAACCCCTGGTGGGTCTTTTTATTATTTTTATAAATTTATTTGGTAAATGTACAAATTTAAGAGTGTATTTAATATAATGTAATTAATATACATTTATATTACACGCTTACCCACTTTTAAATGAGAATTTATTCTCGTGTTCAAAAGTGGGGGCATTGTCATATATGTATATATCTATTGTTAATGTAATCGTTGGTGTTAAGGCATTAGATTAAATAAGTAACATATAGACAAAGAAACATTAGATTAAGTTATAAAAATAAAGACATTAAATTAAGCAAGATATAAACAATACAAGAAGACAAAAATGTAAGACATTAGATTAAGTAAATAAGATATACACAAATAAATTAACATTATACATACATAAATTAACATTACATAATCATAAATTAACTTGAAAGCATGTTTGTGTATTTTAGAATCATTTGATCAAAATATTAATTTTAAACTTACAAATACTTTTGCTTCAATTATATCTAAATTGCAGTCCTCGGGATCAGACCGAAATGTCGCGCAACGGTCATCATGGGCCGCGAAGCGACTATCACAGCCGACAGAATGGCCTAGCAGCAAGAAAACACCGCGCGGTGGCCACCATCGGCTGTGACAGCCGCACACAGAACTTAGCAGCAAGCAATTGGCTATACCGATTGCTTACTCGCTATTAATTAATGAATTCAGTAGATAAAGATAACACACTTGTTTATTATTTCATTCATAAGTGCATTAATAGAATTTTTACGAACCTTAAATAAAAGTATCTTAACAAATTTATTAATGAATTAGAAAAAATATACTGAAAAATCAAATTAACAAAAAAATATTTTAGCTACTACCGGGATTCGAACCAACTGACCTACACTTTATCTGGGAATGACGTCTTATTCAATTTCAAATCCCGGTAGCAGCTAAAATATTTTTTCGTTAATTTGATTTTTCTGTATGTCTTTTCTAATTGATTAATAAATTTGTTAATAATTCACAGAACTTTTTTCTGAAATTGCAACTTCACAATAATAATATGTTTTCTTTAATATATATATATAAATATCTTATTAAAAATACAAAAAAAAAACAATAAATTGTCGGTAGTAACCGAAATAAAATCACATAGATAGATAAACCTAATTGATTAAGTCTATATTTGAACAAGATTGATTCGTACCATATTATTGATGTAAGAGTTTAGAAGGTGAATTTGAAAGTTTTATTTATTTAATGTTTTCGATAATAGAGGATAATGCATTTAATTGCTCCCTTTATGTTAATATTGTTTGTAACTAAACTAAACGAAATATTAAATTTATCTAAAGATCAACAAGATAAGTAAATTATTAGACATTAGAAGGTTTCGGGCTCGAGTCCCGTCTTGCGCCGCTTAATAATTGGATAACTTGTATAGCGCCGTTTTCGCGAATACTCACCTCAAGGGCGCTTCCATATTAGTTTACCAGTCAAGGCGCAATCTGTCTTGATGCCTTTTTATGTATTTAGGGGTAGCCGCTCCGTTCCATTCAAACAAATATGTAATTTAGGTACACATTTTTTTTCCTGTGTATTAATGATATATATTTTTAAATAAATTGGTAAGGTAAACCGGACCTATTAGTGTATTTGAAACGAATAAAAAGATAAACAAAAAAATCTAAATGTGGATTAGAGAAGTTCTGGCCTCCTACCCCTGGCGACATAAAGTTATTTCGATGAATTATTTTTTTGTTCTTCTAATTTGTTTGAAAAATAAAAATAATAACGTGTATCGTATCTGTATTATAATAAGTAGCTATACTAGTAACAAACAGAGAATATAGAATGACTCAGCCCTCAGCACGGCAGGCCGAGTGCGATATATAAGTGATGGATGGCATTCTGTTGTAACATTGATAATAAACCGAATTTTAAGATCGCGAAGATTAAGACGGGTAAATTCCCGAAAAATAACTGAAATATTTCCTGGCGACTGGCGCTGCCGCCGCGCGCCGCCCGCTGCTGGCGGGACGCGGCCGCAGCCGGCTCAGGTGACGCGCCGCCATTTTAAACATTTTATAAATTTTCTGAAAAATTACAGACATTCCCGTAACGTCACACCAAAATACGGAAAGAATCTCAAATATTTGTGTGCCCACGTGGCACGTATAACCAGTAACACGGTTAGGGCGAGTCGAAAATGGAAAACTAATTCTTTTTACCGATTTTTTGAAATGATCCATTATTTATTTTTGAGATGATCTTTTTAAATATCCTTGTGGGATATTTAAAAGTTTAAACTATTGAAAATAGTTATGTAATAATGAAGACTGTCATTGGACTCTGTTTACCTTGGAATCCACGTACTTTGTAATATATATATATAATATATATATATATATATATATATATATATATATATATATAATATATATATATATATATATCAATACTAGCTGTTCGTACCCGGCGTTGCACGGGTTAAAGATTAAGTTGAAAATAAATTTGTGGGGGAAAATAAAGGTTTCATTGAATGGTATAGATTTGCATCGAAAATATATCAGGGGGAGGAGAAAAGGTATAGGAGGAGAGGGGAAATGTAACCGTTAAAGTTACCCGTAAAAGTTACCCGCCGAGTCCTAAAGAATAACTTTCCAAATTTTGAGTCCGATCGGTCAAACGGTACAGATTTGCATTAAATGTATCAGGGGGAAAGGGAGGGGTATGCTAATAGGGGGGAAATGTTGCCTATGTTACCCGCCGGGTACTAAAGCATAAATATGCAAAATTTGAATCGAATCAGACAAACGGTGTGGATTTGTATAGAGAACAGACAGACAGACAGACAGACAGATAGACAGACAGAAAGGCATTGAGTTTTATAGGTATAGATAATTATTGACATATTATAAAATCTAAAAGATACGTATATTTGAACATTATATTAAAAAAAAATTGTATATAATAGGAGTCCATATTTCTATCACTTTTTCAAGGAAGAGTCCAGTAACGTCGTATTTAACTTTATAGGCTTACATATTCTTTTGGATCTAACTACTAACTATAGTACCTATATATATAGTTCAATAAGATACCTCAGAGATCTTCGCCGTAAATATTCTAATGTTTCGCGGTGGTAATAAATATTGATTTTAATAGCAGCTTTGAATATCTCTTATTGTTACTTCGAACAGCACAATATTTCGTGGCGGGATGATTGATTTAGAAAAAATACTTAAAAGGAGGTGTGATGTTTATATTTTCATAAAATGTTTTTAATTGTAAAGTTGCAATCTTAGACCGTAGTTAAAAATTTGGGCGATGAACCAAATAAAAAGATGCACAAAAAATCTTTGTATTGAAAAAATACGTATAAAAAAAACTAACTCATAAAAACCTTTCATTTACAAAAAAAGTTTTTATTTTCTTCTTCTTCTTCTTAAAATAAGGCGATCCGCCCTTAAAGAGCGATTTGTGCCATTTCGCAAGTTATAAATGAGGTACTGCTAGGAAAGGGTATAATTAATCATATATTTATGTCATTTACTGATAAGAATTTTGATATTATAGCTGTCAGATTAGGCGAGTTTATAGCAAGAAGATGACAAATATTGGTTGGGAGTTAAGTTTTTATTATACTCCCTTTCTCATTTGTATTGTTTCCAATTTGATATTCTATTAACATATTCCTCTTGCTTAAAGTTCATGTGGAAAATTTATTCCATGTATATTATTGTCCTTAAAACTCATAGAATATTGAACACGTAATAATTGGTATAGGGGGGCACGGCGTCGGCTAAACCGTCTGATCGGACCCATGGCTCGAGTCAGACTAGTTGAAACAGGTTTCGCGCCGTCTCCATGCGTCGGGCTCCTTTCTCATTTGTATGGTTTCCAATTTGAAAAAAACCGCTGAAATTTCGAAAAATCCAAAATTATAGTATAATAATTTAAAAAATTTAAACGAAACTTTGTTAGATAATTTTTATCGTCGCCACGAGTCTACCTGCAAAGTTTCAGCTTGATTGAATCATGGGAAAAGGGTTAAAAATCGATCCAAAGTTTTTTTGGCAGACAAGTAGACGCTACGAATTAAAAGAAAGCGAGTAATAACCATTTTCCAGGTAGATAGATATTTTCTGAACATATTTATTATTTATTTTTTATGTATTATATATTTTCTTCAAAGAATTTTCACACAAAAAGTCTTCACTCGTTACAAGCATGTATGTAAATAGGTGCTAGCAGGTTGAAAAATTTATATGAAAAGAAAATATCTCACGACTTCTAGGCAACGGTAAATTGTACGATACCAGCAATACATACCGTGGTATATTTATTGAGAATTTGAATAATTTTATGCACCTTTTCATCTCACTTGTGATCTTCACACGTTTAACCGATCGAGTGATATACTCGACACCGCAGTGTAAGATGTCAAAGATTCTTCTCTTCGCGCTGATGATTTATGAGCCCCGCTGTGACGCGCTGTCTGCACGGCCGCCATTGTTTTGAAAGAAATGGGCGTTTTTTCTCATTCGCTTTCAACACGCGATGACAACAAATTTTTGTTTGTAAGAAATTTTTTAAACTGGGATAAAGAAGGTTTCAACTTCTATTATATAAATAGGTACATACATACATCTGTTATTTCTCACGGTCTATTAAACATTATGATAGTATATAATTGATATCATTTTGCTCTTTCTTAACAAATTATGATAAGTCTTCTAAGGCTTTTAACGACACCGTTTACCGACGTTTTGAACTCATTGCAGGATCGCCTAGTAACGTAAAAAAAATTAACGCTAATACAGTCTAATCACCTTAGGCCTAATAACTGTAGCGAGATACATCACAAACAACTTATATTTATTGTGACCTCACCGGGAAAAGAACCCGGAAACTCAGAAAACCGGTGTCGTTTTTGAATGAAGTATGCAGTATGCCTTAGCTGATCGCTGTGTTAATGTGATTAATTTCTAATGAATTGAAAATAGAAATGCCATCGATACATTGATAGCAATTCAGCCTGTAAATTGCAACGTCGCGTCAGTCGGCCAGAGCGGTCAAGAAATGTGGTAAAATAGCCCAGGAAACTTCACGGAAGACGTCGTTTGGATATGCAGCGCGCCGCCATTGTGTTCTGTATAATCGGTAGGTAGGTATGTAATGCTTGTTTGATTTTTCTTTTTTCAAAGCTTCAACAGGACGTGAGGCCCAATTACTGAAGCAAAATACATTATTAAAACATACAGGCTTGAGAAAAAAAATAATTATTAATACCAGTGAAAAAAGATTAATAAAATTGTTTTAACCACCATTTAGTATTTTTGAATAGTGGTTTGAAAAAAGTGTTGCTTTTTTATCTTTCCACAAAGTTATTTTGCGAATATTGGAGAAAAAAATATTATCGTTATTGTTACTAATAAAATACAATAAGTATATATATACACATGTTTCTACCGTGCTCTGTGTAATCGATAGGTATGAAATGTACACATGTTTCCACTGTGCTCTGTGTAATCTATAGGTATGAAATGTACACATGTTTCCACTGTGCTCTGTGTAATCGATAGGTATGAAATGTACACATGTTTCCACTGTGCTCTGTGTAATCTATAGGTATGAAATGTACACATGTTTCCACTGTGCTCTGTGTAATCGATAGGTATGAAATGTACACATGTTTCCACTGTGCTCTGTGTAATCTATAGGTATGAAATGATAATCTTAGCCCGAAAATAGTATTTATTATGATAGGATCTAGGTATGGATTTTTTAAAGGAAAATCAAAATCATTATCGTTACCAAATCAGTAGGTAATCATAATAAACAAATTTCTGACCGCGTTTGTTTTCGTTGGAGCCGAGCGGGTCGGCAAGGTAGGTAATTACATCGATTCTGTTTCCGCTGTTAAATTTTTCTCGTTGTTCTGGTTGCCGAGTAATTCGTTTTTTCCCTTATTACTTTTCTGTGATTGGTACTACAGAGGATATTACGTAGCGATGCCTTCTTCTGAGATTTGTGTTCTCAATTAAGAACGGTGTTCCAATCTTCGGTACAAGCTGCACTGTTAAGAAATTCCCCCAGTTTCTTAATTAAAATTGTACCAATTCTTGTGGTGATTTTTAATGTTTTCTTTCTTCTTTATGAAACTATTTGTGAATACACATTATAATAAGTTTTCAAAGTTTATATATTTTCTGTGACTTAATTTCTTTAAGTAAACAATTTAGTGATATTCGTTTTTTTTTAAAGAAACAATTTTAGATAGGTGAAGCATACATAAATTACATAAATAAAAATTACATATATAAAATATCTATAAAAAGTATACGTATAAAATATATAAATCTAGTCTAGATATATTATACATATATAAAAGTGAATGTCGGCATGTCTTTTCTTGCTATTACAAAAGATTATTGATACGACACATGTAAATACGCATTTCTTTTTTTTAATGTTCAAAAATATATTATGGATATAAAAACTATTAATTTTCCAACAATGATTTTTAGTTATTAGATAATTTATTGGTGTCTATAATTCGTATAAACTCAATTTACGCTTTACACGAAGATAATATTTATGTATTTATATCCAAAATGGTACTATAATAATATTTAATTTCTGACTAAAAATATTCGGTATTCTTATTCATTTTGGGGATTAACTTTGTGCTGGTGTTCCAAGTGCTAGGTGGATTTTTTGAATTCAGTGAAAATAAGAGTGATTCGTCTTACAATGCTGACAAACGAGTTATTTCTGAGTACCTACTGACGGAACGTAAGTGTTTTTGCCCTCCAACCAGCATTTCAATGAAAATTTACTCAGGAAATTACGTCATGTTTGCTATATGTTCCGGATTAGTTTGAAAAACATAGAAAACTTCCAAGAAATAAATATAATTTTTGTTATAAAGACGAATTATTAAATTAAAACAGAGCAAAATACAGAGCAGGAAGTAAAATAGTACCATGCTAAAAATAATCGTTTTTCAATCTTCAACAAAATGTTTATTCTTTTGATGAGAAGGTTGCGTATCGATGAACGTAAGTTGTAATTCAAAACTTTAATATTAGTATTTGAAATTTATTTGCATACGAGAAAGCAGGTACTTTATGGGACAAGAGTTTTAATTTTCATTAAACTAAACTTTGTAGTAGATACATATGTTGAGTTATTTTGTCACTACTATAGTTTACATCACGTTCACTTACAAATCATCCCTACTATCCATATAACTGTTAACGATTAGACCACTCCTTCCCCATGTACGCTTCGTGCCTCCGAATAGGTTGACTTTTCATTCGGTAGTTAGATTACTTATGAATTAAACCTGTGAATGAAAGGGACTGCTTCTATCGAAAATATATGTCGTATGTATTTTGATATAATTATAAAATAACACAACGTGCGTGTAGTACAAAGTTAAGTATAGTGAAAAATAAAATAATTAATTTCAGGTTGTATACGGGTTGTTTCTTGATTTTAATTTATAATTTTACAGATATGCAAGTGTAATGTTGAATATAATTAAATAATTTATATAATCCAAAGATTTCAGATATGTTTAGCTCTGTATAAAAATAAATTGTCGAACGTAAATTTAGAGAGGGAGATATATTTACATACAGTTATAGGTAATTAAAAATTAAAAATACAAATTAAATAAACATACAATGGTTTAGAGTATAATATTTTCAAAAACTCAAAATAGAATATCACTGCAATCATTACATTACAAAACAACATCTTAATCATTTCGGGTACTGAAAACACATGATCAATGTCGACGATCTTCCTTTAGAAGTGAAAAATCTCCAATTGATCAAATATTGTTAAGAAATTGTGTTGTAATTTTTTCTTTATATGGTGTATTAAAAACACATTTATTTTTTCCCACATAAAATGAAGTACGTGAAACACACGGTGGATACATAGATTCATGAAAAAGCGTGAATTTTTCCCACTCTCAGAAAGCATTAGTCGCTGGCAGTCAGAGTTTGAGTGAAGAAGTTTAGCTAGTGCCCATCTAGCTATTTTTGTGAAATGATGGAACGATATCGAATTAAATTTTTCTCCAAGCTTGGCGATACGCGATGACGATGCTTCAAAGATAGCCGCACATCAGTGGGCAGTAAAACGCGTCTCGGTAAGCCCTTAACAAGCTGAAACAATAAATAAATAAATAAATAAATAAATAAATAAATATAGCTTTATTCCAGAATGTGGGGAGGTTCGTGCAATCCCACACATTCCATATAAAAGAAAATACACACATTAAAAATATTATATAAAACAAAAGAGAAATAATAAAATCATATAAAATAGAAGAGAAGTATTAAAAGTAATCAAAAGAAATATATGGTAAAATATCGACTTTAGCGAGCGATGGCTAGTCAATTATGCGGGGCCAGTATCTTTCTCCAGTGTGCCTCGATGCTGGATGCTGGAGTAAGACGGGCTTCCAGGATAAGGATATTTCCGGAGCTGTATATCCTTTCCCTCATCCCTGCCACCCTGGATCTTATGAGGGCTGCAAAGTTGGGAACACGTCCCTCAGTGAACATACCGGAAGCGCTGCAATATCTGGGAAGGCCAAACATCATACGAAAGGCGTTGTTATATTGTATGCGAAGTCTTTCTATGCTGCTCTTTTTATAATTTGTCCAGAGTTCACATGTATATAACGTCGCACAGAAGGCAAGGAAGAGCGTTCTTTTTACAGCGGTGCTACAAAGACGAAACCTTCTACACAGCATATTCGCTTTCACACTGAGAGCTCGTCTTTGCCTGTCAATATCGTCGTCGTCCATAATAAGAGTGACCGAGTGTGAACTTTGGTCATGCAGGAGTAGCACCACAATCCGAGTACTTGCAAACGCGGTGGGGGGAGCATTGGACCGGTCTATTTTATTTTGGCCCATGTTTAGGCTTGAGAAGAGTGTCATGCGGCCGGACACGTGGGCAACGGCAAGTTAACAGCTTCATCACGATAATACTCCCGCCCATTCTTCTCAACTGATCAGGAATTTTTGGCCAAACACAGCATCATTGTTTGTTCTAGGCTCAATACTCTTTCGAAACGGATCCGTATGATTTTTGGCTATTCTCCGATTTAAAATTGCTACAGAAAAAACTTTACTTTTTTTCTTCTTACCATTATGTTACTATTTTATTTCTATGTATTTTCTGTATTATTATTATGTATTTTATTAATAGAGACATATCTTAAGGCGGGGACAGTGAATGGTTTTGTTCGAGAGGCCGTACCACTTCGCAACGGTTTATATGACCGGTGCGGAGCAGCACGGTCCTGCTTATTAGTAGAAAAAAATGTCAACCTGGAGACAATTGAGTAGGACCGATATGGAAGCTTTTGCTCTTAGAACGGTCCTGGGCAAGCAGTGGGTACCATTCACTGCTGCTGAAAAACTATTGCCTACGGGGATGATGCTTGTAAGGGTTATCTGAATGAAATTACGAAAGAGATATGTATTTGAAATGGTAAAGGTACGGGCCGGTAAGGTTACCGCCCTTCACTCTTTGCTCTCCCACTTCCGTTCTTTCTGTATCGTGCGGACTGCGTGCAGGGATACGCCCGTTTCAAAGAAACTCCTCGAGACTGTAAACAGTTTCGGACCTACTGACACGCTCCCGCAGTCTCCAGGCAAAAATTTGGAAGAGAGGAAGAAACAGAGTGAATATTTTCTCGCCCTCAGCTCAGTTCGAGAGTATTGCTCTATAAGATCTCAGATTAGGGTTGGGTTCTAGAAACTCTTTCTCTTCTACAGGTCGTGGTGCTGTCGTCGAGGAAAAAGGAAACAAGATATATGGTACGCTGCAATTAAAATTAGTTTATTCAAAAAATAGTTCAAAGTTATGATTTAGAAAATGGTTAGAAATTGTACAAATTACAGAAATGTGAACACACTAAGAAAAAAATAACATTTATCAGGAATTATATCACGACGAAGAAAGATAGGTAGATTATTTTTAATTAAAATTTGGAATCTCTTCACTCTATGAGCTATAATTAGTAGATTAACCAGATATGCAGAAGGCAATAAAAAATCATCTGGTCGTAAAAGGGGTTATTGTTATACATGAAGAGGATGAGCGTTGCAAAATAGAGCATCCGGTCACCTACTATGCGACTAGTCTATAAAGCTACATACATGGCCCAGGTCACATATGCTGCTCAGGTCTGGTCGCATAGACTCCGGACTAGGGTGGTCGCTGCAGCACTCAACAGTGGACAGAGAGTACCCCTGTTGGAGCTGACGGAGGCTTACCAGACTGTGTCCGGGCAAGCCCTCCCGGTACTAGCGAGGCTGCTCCCTGCTGGTCTGGAGGTCTTGGAGACCAGCGCTCGCCGTAACCTGAGGCGGGGCCTAGAAGTTAACTACTTTGGTAGGACTCTTAATACTCCGGAGCGTATTTCTCGGCTCTGGATCACTACACAGCGTAGTATGGTGAATTCAGGTCCAAATAGCATGATCTTGGACTCTTCATTCATCCTTGGTGCGTCTGCGCTCGTGCCCAGACCCCGAAATATATCCTCTGGGATTGTGCTCTATTGAGAGATGCTAGAGAGGACTTGATTGAAGGTATAAACGGGCCGCTCGAGACAGGTCGGCGTCCCACAAATGTCGACCTGGTGAGAAATGAGTTTAACTTTAGATATCTTAAAGACTTTGTTGGAACTTGGGTGTCCCGTTGGGAGATCCTACGGGTCCCTGCTCCGTAGTTATTGTGATTTATTTTTTCTTCATAATTCTATTATCATCTTTATAGCGTTTTTATATGTTACCCTATTTTTCACTCTGTTATCATTATTGCTTTACTATGTTCTTTACCATGCTATTATTATGTATTATTATTGCTTTATTATGCTTTCACCGTACTCTTCTGTTGTTCCTGAACAAGTGTTTGAACCGTCGGTGATGATTTCTTTGGACACGAATCTTTTATGTTTTTCTTAATGTATTTTTCCCTCCACGGATGGGTGGAATTTTCTACGTCCCGCGCCTTTTTTGGGTGTTTTTTATATTTTTATTTTTATTTTATTATTATTTAATATTATATATTGTACAACCATTTTATAATTAAAGAGTAATTATGCGCGGGACAATGAAGGTTTTGCGCGACTGACTCGCCCAGTTTTCGTATCTGCGTGTTGTATTGACGAGGGCCGAGCGAGGAGGTCGCTTTATCCTAAAATAATTCCAACCAGGTAGCGAACGTGCTGGGCCGATACGGACGCTTTTGCGTATAGAACGGCTCAGGGTATGTGGTGGGTCCCTTCAATACTTCTGTTGAAAAAGGCCCGATTTTGAATCAAGAGAAGATATTATGGCGGCCCAGCCGGCGGAAAATCATTCTAAAATGTGCGTTCCTGAAGTTTTTCCAACAATGAAGAGACCGCTGAGAGAAGTGTGCGCCAAGATACCTATACGATTAGATACCAAGGGGACAACGTATTTTGAATAAACGTGTTTCTGCCGACCAAAGTTTACATATTTTTTTAACTCAGTGGTATACTGCGGGACTGAGAAGCGGAGGCATTAATAAAATTTAACGTTAGCGTAAACTCAAAGCAACTCTTGTTGCAGTCCAACCAACTCCAAAACTGGGACGTTGTATATGTCAAGCATCTTGGCAGGGGAAGCGGAAGTGGCCGAGAGGCGCGGTTGATATCTGAAATACTCAAATTTGAATTCGGAACTCGCAACGTCAGTTTTCGGCGGGAAATGGATTTTCCGCGACCGAGTACACAAAATTATGTATTGAGAATAATATTATGATAGGAATTTGATGTGCTGGTAAATCTTTACTAGTCTTGATAGCGCTTTGTATGTTTATTAATTTTGAATGAAATTCAAAATAAATTATATTTTAATTAATATTATTATTAAGTTCTGCAGGTTAAGCATTATTTTAAATAAGACCGATTTCGGCTTGCTAGGCCATTATCAAATGGTGCACACGGATAATAGGTTTATTTATGACTTATGTTACCCCTTCCCAAACACCCATAGTATAACATCTATAATATAAATATCTTGGCAAGTAGATTCCTGTCTATGTTATGAGTCTAAAATGTTCAAGCAACCATGGCCTAATATCAATATTCAATGGAGATATGCAATATCAATAATTATGGAGATATGAAAAAAATAAGTCAGAAATATTGAAAAAAAATGCAAACTTTGATATTGCATATCTCCATAACTATTGATTTTAGGTCATGGTTGCTTGAACATTTTAGACTCATAACATAGTCAGTAATCTACCAGCCAGTTTTCTGCTGCTAGCTCTGGTACACACTGTATAATATATGGTACACCTACTGTTTGACAATGACCTAGCCTTTAAATAACGCTTAACCTGCCGAACGTAATAATAATATATTTTCATATTAATTTATTTTTTTCATTAAAAATAATTACTGAACAAAATAATTATTTTCCTAATACTAACAAAATTTATGTAAACCACATTATTAGTAGGTGATAAAAAGCGTAGTCATTCATTATATCATACCTAGCTTTTTAGTTACACATAATGTGTATATTTTTTATCTGATAAATTTTAAACTGCTGTAGGTATACAGAATGCTTAAAATACCCGTAGAAGTTATTACATAATCTAAGCTTCCAGCACATAGGCACTTGAAGATATTGGCGCCACGCGTCGTCTAGGATCGATCTTCCGACCTTTGGATATAAAAGCAGCAACATATTATATTCGAGTTGGCTACCAAATATTCATAACGCATTTTATTTTTCAATCGTCTAACCAGATTTTAATTTTATATATTGACGGTCCCTACGTATACTGTCTGTACGCGCACGTCTCGCTGGCGGAAGACGAGAAGGAATTCAAGATAGGATGAGAGAGAGGAAAATACACACGGACTTGCTTCCAAACTTCCGACTTTCTTCTCACTCGCGAACTTTCGGGCTGGTTTAAACTTTCAAAATGTCTCCCACTTTTGTGTCTAGTTTTTAATGCGTTGATTGGTATCTGCGTCGATTTAACCTTGAAAATACGCGGTATAGTTGATAGAGTCGATAAAGTTGTCAATTTTTGTTTCCAAGTTTGCTTCGCACGGTGAGGCTTCCAAATTTGAACTGACGCTGCCAATAATTTGCCAGTTTTTAATGCGTTGATTGGTATCTGCGTCGATTTAACCTTGAAAACACGCGGTATAGTTGATAGAGTCGATAAAGTTGTCAATTTTTGTTTCCAAGTTTGCTTCGCACGGTGAGGCTTCCAAATTTGAACTGACGCTGCCAATAATTTGCCAGTTTTTAATGCGTTGATTGGTATCTGCGTCGATTTAACCTTGAACACGCGTATAGTTGATAGAGTCGTAAGTTGTCAATTTTTGTTCCAAGTTGCTTCGCACGTGAGCTTCCAAATTTGAACTGACGCTGCCAATAATTTGCGCAGTTTTTAATCGTGATTGGTATCTGCGTCCGATTTAACCTTGAAAACACGCGGTATAGTTGATAGAGTCGATAAAGTTGTCAATTTTTGTTTCCAAGTTTGCTTCGCACGGTGAGGCTTCCAAATTTGAACTGACGCTGCCAATAATTTGCCAGTTTTTAATGCGTTGATTGGTATCTGCGTCGATTTAACCTTGAAAATACGCGGTATAGTTGATAGAGTCGATAAAGTTGTCAATTTTTGTTTCCAAGTTTGCTTCGCACGGTGAGGCTTCCAAATTTGAACTGACGCTGCCAATAATTTGCCAGTTTTTAATGCGTTGATTGGTATCTGCGTCGATTTAACCTTGAAAATACGCGGTATAGTTGATAGAGTCGATAAAGTTGTCAATTTTTGTTTCCAAGTTTGCTTCGCACGGTGAGGCTTCCAAATTTGAACTGACGCCGCCAATACTGCCGTGTGCGAACACACTCGCGATACGGTGGGTACGGCGGTCGCTAGGTAACCCTGCATTTTACATAGGTAAGGATTTCATACGGGAACAATATATTGGGGTGGTAAAAAAACAGGACTTCAGGTAATCAGGTAAAAGAAAACAATGCCATGCGCCAACACTGTCGAATCTGCAATTTAATACCTTAAATCATCCGATTTACTCTATATTATTGGATAATGTTTAAAAAATTTTTCTTTAACATATGCTTTGTTTCTCATCTTTGAATTTAGTCTAATGATGTAAAGATTGTCAAAGGGCGAGACGCAACATATCAATACATTACAGGAAGACACAGACTACACGAGGAGAGTAACAATAATGGGTCGCAAGTAATAGATTCCGAGTCAAGTGACATGATCACATCTTCAACACTATTTCCCAGAAAAGATATCCACAAGTGGATATAGACTTTACCAAATGGCAGACATTACAACTAGATCGACCACATGCTGACAGAGAAAATAGGGTCCTTCAGCATTATGAATGTACGAACATACGTAGGGGCGAATTGTGATTCAGATCACTACAAGGTGGTGGCCACATCCAGGAGTCGTATTTCTAATACCAATTAAGGAAAACAACTGAGTGCACCAAGATTTAACATAGAGGCACTTAAAACATCAGAAGGTAGAGAGCGGTACCGAGACAGTTTTGATGAAACCTTGCCTGATGAACGAGGAGATGCATGGAAAATGACTAGGGATAAATTAAAATGCAATACTTAGTGCAGCAAAAGCTGGAATAGGTAATAGAACTAAACAACCTAGAAATCCATGGTTAAATGAAGAATTTGAGCTCTAGATAGACCAGTAGAACAGACTGAGGAAACTATATCTGGAACGGAATACAAGAACCAAGAGACAAGATTACGAGAACGCTAGAAGAGAAGCCAATAAAGTGTTAAGGAAAAAGAAGAGAGCATATACAAACGATATGTTGCTAAAGATGGAACAGGACTTTAGCAAGACGACACAGGAGAGGCTTATAGAACGGTCAACATATTCAAAAAGGGCTTTAAACCGAATACAACTTATATAGAGACTTAGACGGGAGCATCATAGCTGACTCAGAAAAAATGAGAGCAGTTGGAAGGAATACTTCCAACTCCTAATTCAAATGCACAATTGAGAAGCGAGAAAACAGAAATGCCTATGGAAGACGACCAAGAAATCAGCCCTCCATCACTCATAGAAATAAAGTTGACTACAAAAGAAATGAAAATCAGTAAGGAATCTGGAATAGATTATATATTGAAGTTTGGGAATAAACACCATTACAGACTACTCCACAGATTGATAAATAGAATATGGGACCTAGAAAAAACTCCGGCAGTATGGCAAACAGGCATCATATGCCCGCTACTTAAGAAAGGGGTTAAATTTAAATGCGAGAACCACAGGGGAATATAACGTTTTGCAGAAGAAATGATAAGAGAATTCCAGGCCAGTTTCAAATTCTTTACAGTGCGACAAATACTTTACAAGCGCTGGGAAATTGATGTTTATATATATCAACTTTTCGTCGATTTTGAGCAGCCCTATGATAGCATCAACGGAGAGAAACTGTACGAAATGCTACTAACGTTCAAAATACCGACAAAACTAATCAAACTGATAAAAGCGACAATGAGCAACGCGAAATGTAGAGTGATGATTGGAGGAGAGCTTACAGATGAATTCGTAGTATCTCAAACAAGCTCCCCTACAATTTTCAATCTGTGTCTGGAATATGCTATACGTTAAACATATCATAGCAACACAAACCCCAATATATATTTCAAAAGAAGCCAGATCGTTGGATATGCAGATGACCTCAGCATATTAAGAATATCTCTGACAGCCATAAGAGAAGTTTTCGAGCCGCTAGAAACAGTAGATACAATGATGGGATTGGAAATGAATGAGAGCAAAACGAAAGAAATGATACAATCCAGCCCTAGTAACAATCCTCAAAAAAGCATTCAGTTTGAGGTAGTCGACGACTTTACATATCTCAGCTCCAGCATAGCCAAAGAAAACTACGAAATCACATGGAGATCAAACGGAGGAAAAAGGCATTCTTCTCTCTCCTCCCAGTACTCAAATCAAGAAATGTCCACAGAAAAACAAAGATCACCCTCTACAAAACTATCCTAAGACTTATTACTCAGCTACACAAATTATCAAATAAATCATAAATAAATGTTCCGTATTTAATTCATCGTTATTTTTATTGGTAAAGTTATTTATTCATTAAGAATATTCATGGAAGTTGAAATTTGTATTTATTTGAACGTTTCACATTGATTTGCGTCTTTTTGTCAGTGTTAATAGTTTTGACAGGTGTAATACAATTGATATAATTAATTAAATTAACGGAGGGGCCATGGGCTCTAAAACATGTTGATATTTTCAATAAAAAAAGTGGTGAAAACAAAGTTTATTTCTATTAATTATATTAATAATGTCACCACAAAATTATTTTGCTGTGTTTGAAGAAGAAGTAATACAATTGATTAAAAATTGAACGAGTTAAAGAGGTTTTCAAGCGCAGTTGAGTTACTTAAACAACCTTTACTTCAATCACTTTATCTAATCGTAGCTCCAAAGGGAAACCTCAGTGTAAATAAATACACAATCTTTCAATACGTAATCAAATGGCAGAAAAATAAAATCTATGTATTTAGCAACTTTTAGTTATTTTGAAGGTTTTTTAAATTCTACTGAAAAGCACTTCATAAATAATATTACATATAATGGATTGCTCTAGAGTCTTATTTATATTATAATCCTTTTAATTTTATAATATAATGTTTCTATGTGTTCCCGAGATATTTTGAATCGAGATATTACTAACCCCAGCTGTGCTTCATGCTTCATACAGTAACTTTTATATATATGTGACAAACATTAAAATCACTTTAAATGCCCCCAAACATAAATTTTATTGGGGTTTATTGGTGTATGGAGTTATAAAAATGTAGCGGATAGAGTTTTCCTGGTTTAAATAAAAAGTAAAAATGTTTAAAAAAATGTTAATTGAATATGAAAGGAAAATAAATTATTCTTATAACGCTGACGTAATTTGACGTTGTATAATAATATATTTTAAAGTTGATATCTACAGTAATTATGTTTGACCATTCATATTGGTTTTCAGGATCAGTCGATTAAAATCGATTATTTAAAATTTATTTTTATAGAAAAAATGACATTCCTGGTTAGTAACTATCAGAGATGTGACTTATCTAATCTACAGGTACAAGTATTTGAAATACAGATACAAGATGCAAAATACCTATTATCATCTTGTATCTGAAATACTTTTTTGAATATTCATCTTGTATCTTGTCATTAGATACATTCTTTTGGTATCTTAGTATTTTGTAAATACTTAGATTGCTAAGATACTTTTTTCCAATGATGTACCTATAATGAGACCTCATCTAAGAAAAATGAGCGACAAAATGTTTGAAGAACTGGTATTACTTAAGTCTCAATTAAAACCTTAAAAATATAATATTTTATTTTGTCACATTTGCGTGATCAACGCGATTTATTGGTAAATAATTCAAGTAAAAAAATAAACTTACATTCAATAAAATGTGTTTTCTTACAAAAGGATTTTATCTTTAAAAAGTATTTGGAAGATACGTATTTTGTATCTAGTATTTCAGATACCATTCCAGAAACTTATTTGTATATGGTATTTGAAATACTTGATTTTAAAGTATCTTGCATTTTGTATTCCAGATACTTTGTATAGGGTATCTTATACATCAATGCTAACTATATGCAAAAAGCTTCCAAATAATTCCAAGAATTAATTGGTTTAAATTCTCTCAGACTAGCCACCCAGTAACAAGTATAATTCTTCTTCGATACTAAGATATGACGCCTTAAGTGCACGTTATTAACATCAGTTGTAACTGATTCAATCAATGGAAGAGCCGATAAACGAGTATCACGTGACACGTGATATATATAGTGTATACATGCTTCATTTAACCAGAGGCCAAATACAGTAATCGTTTGGTGAGTCTGTTCGTAAAGTTACTGCTTATTTTTATACAACGAGACGTGCAAATACCAAAATAAATATATATTTTATGCTTTTACCTTATATTTTCTATGTTTTCTCCTCTTTGTTGTCAAAAATTTTGCATCAATCATTAAAAATAGACTCTGCTACCTAAATAGACATGCTCTGCTACCATAAGAGGGCAGTAAATGTCTTCGGATCCGCTGACCGTGGACGTCACTACAGAAACATCTAGGGCCATCTCTCCGCTACTCGCTGCACGACCTGTACAGTACAACTTCAGCCTGGCGATATCTTATCCTAGCACTGATTGTTTCATAGTTTCTTACGTGTTTCAATGTGGTACGTTAGAATCCATGTCTACGCTCCATATATCATTTCAAGGTATTATATTTTATTTCATATTCTTCAGTACCGCTTCTCAAAATATTTGGTATTGACTGAACATTGGAAAAATGGCGCTATAGAAATTATCCATCTTTATTATTATTATTAACGATTATATCTCGGCTCCACCATAAACAAGGAAAACGAGGACCAAACGGAGGATCATGAGAGGAAATCAAGAAATGTCCACAGGAAAATAAAGATTACCCTCTTTATAACTATTATAAGAACAGTGGTGATATACGAGTTCGAAGCATGGACAATGATAGTAAAATCTGCGGAGATGCTGGACATAATTGAAAGAAGAGTGCTACACAAAATCCTGGGACCCGTGAAAAATGGCGAAACTTGAAGAATAAGATACTATGTACAAGATACAGAGTGATATAATATTTTCAAGGCTTCGAAGCTCTCTGTATATACTCGACTGAGTAGGCTGCGAGGGTAAACGAAGGTTCGATTCGAACAGTATAAATTTGCATCGAAAACATATCAGAGGGAGGGGAAAGGGTAAAAGAATAGGGGGTATATGTCACCAATGTTAAACGCTGAGTCCTAAAAAATTATTTTGCAAATTTTGAGTACAATTGGTCGAACGGTACAGATTTGCATCTAAAATAAATCAAAAGGCGGTTAAAAGTAAAAAGGGGAGGGAAGAAATGTCACTTTTGTTACCCGCCGGGTCCTAACGAATAAATTTCCAAATTTTGTGTCCGATCGGTCAAACGGTACAGATCTGCATCAAAAATATATCAGGGTAGGGGAAGGGTTAAAAGAATAGGGGGAAATGTCGCACATAATACCCGCCGAGACCTTAAGAATAAGTTTCCAAATTTTGAGTCCGATCGGTCAAACGGTTCAGATTCGCATCGAAAATAGGTCAAGGGGAGGGAAAGTGGTAAGAAAATAGGGAGGAAATGTTGCCTATGTTAGCCGCCGAGTAGGTACTAAAGATTAAGTTTCCAAATTTTGAGTCTGATCGGTCAAACGGTACAGATTGGTATCGAAAATAGGTCAGGGGGAGGGGAAGGGAATAGAGGGAAATGTTGCCTATGTTACCCGCCGGGTCCCAAAGCATAAGTATGCAAAATTTGAATCGAATCGGACAAACGGTGTGGATTTGTATAGAGAACAGACAGACAGACAGACATTGGGTTTTATAGGTATAGATAGTACATAATTAAAAAAATAAATAAATAAAATCATAAAAAATATCCATAAACGTAATAAATGTAGGAGATCTATCAGCATCAATATTAGGACTACTCTGTTTAAGTATTTTAATGTTAATTAATATATCAAACGAAATTTCAGCAATGAAATAACTCAATTAAATAAACTAACTTCATAATAATAAAACTACTTTTATATCCCTTATGCTATTATACTTGCATCCCTCACCACACACAAGAATCATAATAGTTTTGGTGAGGTATAACATTAAAAAAAAATTGAATTGTAAACATTTTCTAGGTATCATTGTAATAAAATATTATATATATTATCAATTAAATAAATAAATAAATGAAAATGCGTATTCATTGTCGTATTTTTAATGGTACATATTATTTTAATTATTTAATAGCTCTTCTTTTTCTTTTTCTTCCTTTTTCTCTTTTTAATGTTTTCTTTCTATGTTCAATATAACCTATACGTAATTTGAAACTTATATGGCGGACCGGGCCTTGCACTAACAACCTGGTTACGCCGGAATAAATATTATTGTTATTATTAATCAAACGAAATTTCAGTAATGAAATAAACTATAAAATTTATTTTATATAAGTACTGTACGACTTTAGAAGCAGCCCTTGTCATGTTTGACATCATTTCTTGAGCAGTGGTCCTTTGGTTTCGATTCGGCGAGCTTTCCATTTAAATCCCTTATAAATCATAACTGTGTGTGGGGCTGTTCGGCTGAAAGGCCTGTGTGTTTGTTTGCGAAGCACTTGTACTGTTCGCCCTTCCTGTACTATTGCGGTCGTTATCCTACGATGCACTGCACGCATGCACACACGAAGATTTAATATCTGTTTTGATCAGTTAATTGTTTTTTTTATGTTTTTGAAGGTCGTTTACAAAACATTGAACATTTAAGGTTAAACAAGATGGATTGTCAAACATTTTCCGTTACTTCTGAATATGATGTTGAGTCGTTCATTTTGATTGATTGTATTTTGATATTCACATTTTTTCCAGTAATTTTATAAAATTAATTTTTTTTTCCACTTATAATAATATGAGTTCAATGCACTTCGATTTTTTGAATCACGGTTTTCGTAAAAAGAACAATGTGACATATTCGTTGAAAATTATTAAAGTATTTTTGCACAAGATAATCTTATGCAAGACGTATAAGACTTTTGTCATTGATGCAATTTCAAAACTTACACAGATAAGATAATATATTGTAAGATATCGTATTTCTCATTACGGATTATGCGTTCGAAGAATGCAGATATTTGATATAATATGTTAGTAGTTATCTCAGCGTATTCATGCATCTTAGTACGGTCGACCCGGATGTTCTTTGGCGTACGTCGATATAGCCACATCTCGAATGCCTCCATTATTATATTCCTTTAATAGTTTTTAACGTTCAAACCTCGATTTCATAGAGAAACATGGGTATAATGTAGTACTTATAGTACCGTAAATATAATATTTATTTAAACAAATTAACTACAAAAAGACAGACCGGAGCACAAACCGTGATTTTTTAGAGCCGGGTTTTTTGTTAGCATGAACTATGTTCGTAAAAACGCAACTTACATAAATTAAATATGATTTCATTTTAAAATATATTTTAATATTATTTATTTACGTTTTTTAAATATATATTATCAGTGATAATGGAAAGTCTCAAAAAAACATTGGTTGGTAATTTAACCATTCAATAATGAACTTTTTTTTTCTTATCAATATTCCTTTTTAATATTAATTATATATATTAAAAGACCATATTTGCTCTCTCAAAGTATAATTAATGTAATTAATCAAACATGACATAATACTGCATAAGTAAAACACAAAAATTTATCCGTTGAATTTTTTTTGGTTGTTGCTAATTTATGATTTTATTAAACATCGTAGTTAAACTGCAGATCATTCTCTGGACTGAGTGATTTTTCTGTAGCATCGCTGCTTAATGTTGTGTTTTCTTATAAATGAATGATTTATTATTTGTGAAATCCTTTGCAGCCGGAACCAGGGCAGTGGCTCTCTGCGCCTCTTGAATTAACAAACAAAGATAGATGGCGTGCACACTTTAACTGTCCAATTTCAAATGGTTCAGACATCATTTGTGAGGTAATAACTGCTTGAATCCGTTCCACAACATTTGCATTTGCTGTTTAATAGGTCGTTGCGAGCACTTTAATACAACCGGTGACTTTGGTATTTAATGGTCATATTTTGTTAAGGCCATCCAATAAACGTCCAGAGACTTCTTGGCTGAGTATTCGATGAAACTGGCTGGATGAAACATGAAATATCAGCACACATGGATACTTGTGAGGGCATTATAAATCTAAATATTTTTCATTTAACTACTTGTATTTATTTGAATATGAAAAATATATGAATGTGTAAAATATTTAGTTTAATAATGCCCTCATAAGGCAAAACGCGTCTCAAAAAATTAAAAATGTAGAACTAAAGTGATTTTATTTCCATATGCGTGATTTATAATAAACGTAAAATATCAAGTAATTATTGGAAAAGTATGTGTTTATTGATTTGTATGAGGTATATCCTCGTCCATGCACTCGCGTCAGCATTCACACATATTCATGATTTATCTGGGGTCGATTAATCTCATCTTTCTGTTCCGCTTTGTTCTGTTCTGGGATACATCTTTGATCACATTTAAATCATTATGGTTGTGAAGCTTACTGAAGCAAACTTTAATACTCAGGGTCTTACCGGTCCTCTACTTGATATCTGTAATCTCCCTCCTTTCGCATCCAGGAGGGAGTTCTTTCACATCACATGTCACTCGCTAAAATAATCACGGGTATAAATATAATGAATTTTGTCCATCAATCCATCTCACCATTTTCATTTCACCTACATGCATCTTGTCCAGCAGTTTTTTATACTTGTTGGGATAGCTACTACTTTATAAGCTTGGCTCTTTACCTTTATTGGAAACCTCTTATCTCCCGAGACTCCAGACGATGACCCCATTTAAGGCGAGCATTTATCTCTCTATTTATATCTCTATTTTTTCTAAAAAATTAGGTATATAGATCAAAATCAGATGATAATCTATAAAGTAAAAAGTCTACTGGCTATAGAATGGTCCAAGTGCGAGTCCCAGAGATAACTATATTTTTAGAATAGATATGATTTCTTTAATTTATTTAATTTATTTCAATATCAAATTTAATAATTACATTTAGTTCTCCTGTATTAAGTTCTTTTAAATTTCATATCAAATGAAAGAATTGTTATTGCACAGGAAAATAAACTCCGATTTTGATATTTATCGTTCTGAGATTTTGTTTTTCTTCATCTGAGATATTCATAAATGTCTAGACTTTTCCGGCTTCTCACTTTCCTGGCAGTTCGGACTTCCTTGTTGCTCCAGGTGTTATCCACAATCTTCAAGTTAGTGGAAGATTTTCCTGGCACGAAGTCAATGGGGCAAATAAATCATCGGCCCAAGTATTGGTTGGCGTGTCTGGAGACCGAACGTTTTATCTCGTGTGAATTAATTTAATTCCTGATGGATTTTACATTCAAAATAAATTATGAATACCCATACACTTCATATAACTCGAATACAGTCAGTTATTTTGACTGTCAAAGAATATTTATAGGAAAAAAAAATTGATTGTATTATTTGTTTATATCTATTATACTTCTTTTATATGAGTCATTCCACCAACATGTTTCAGAAAAACCTTTCCATCGTCAGGGTATTGTATAACTGTTAACATTATACATACATTATAACATTATGACAGTTATACAATACCCTGACGATGGAAAGGTTTTTCTGAAACATGTTGGTGGAATTACTCATATAAAAGAAGTAGATATAAACAAATAATATAATCAATATTTAAAAAAAAATGTCAATCTACAATGTTCTGAATCAATTGAAAAAATAATATTTATAGAATTTATATTACCTTAATTTTATATTGAAGTAGGCATATCATAAAATATAAATTATTTATTATTTTTTTGATTAAAAATAAATTTAATAACTTTTGGTGTTTTCATAGATTATTATATCAATATTAATATTACTAGCTGATGGGCCCGGCTCCGCCCGGGATCATAATTCGGTGAGCATAGAATTGCGTTGACGTTTCTTTTTTGTGTTGGTTTCGGAAGGTGCGATTGGAACCTTATAGAATTTTCTTAAGAATTAAA
>JADDOH010009909.1:0-48022 GCA_016648135.1 Agrypnia vestita
TAATTAATATAAATTAACTTTGTTTAAACCACTTATTTATTGAAAAAAATCAACATTGTTTCAAAGCCAATGGCTTCTTCATCAGGAAAACAAAAATAATATTTTAAAAAATCGAAGTATAGATCAAAAGTTATATATGGAAAATAATAATATAAAGTACCTAATTAATATGAAAATAAATTTAAAAGATAACTATTTGCAAAAAGGACCTGATTATTTATAATATTCAATTTACCATTTACACTCTTTCTTATTTCCAAAATTTCTAATTTATCAAAATTGAATTGAATATTATAAATAATCAGGTCCTTTTTGCAAATAGTTATCTTTTAAATTTATTTTCATATTAATTAGGTACTTTATATTATTATTTTCCATATATAACTTTTTAATATTTTGATCTATACTTCGATTTTTAAATATAATTTTTGTTTTCCTGATGAAGAAGCCATTGGCTTTGAAACATGTTGATTTTTTTTCAATAAATAAGTGGTTTAAACAAAGTTAATTTATATTAATTATAATTATGTTACCACAAAATAAATTTGCTACATTTGAAGAAGAAGTGATTTTATTATATTTTCTAGTAAAATATATCGTAATGACTTATTCAAAAAAGATCCAAATCGCAAGGGTTCTGTTATGTATAGCGATAGGGTAAGCCGTTACAGACACTTTATTTCTTTATTATTTAAGTAAAACATTATAAATAGCGAAATTGCATTAAAATACGATAACTCTATTTTTGTTAATTTTTGAAAACTCATCAGGTACAGACCATCTTAAATATTTCACAATGAAATAATCATTTAAAAATTATTCGCGAAAAGTAGCGTAACGAAGATGGCATTATAAGAGAATTGGTACCCATCCTAATATATCCACGAAGGTATTAGTTTTGTACTGCTCCAGACAATCTGAAGTTGCTTGCCAAGAAAAATGAAAAGCGCTCACTACAACAAGTACTCTTGTACCTTTAGCAGACAACTGATTGGACCAACTTTTCAAATCTTTTGCTGTTCGTTTTGTGTGGTGCATTTGATGGCAGAGTATTCATCAATTTTTATCGTATTATTAAATCCTTATTTAAAAAGTCTCTTACAAAAAAAAATTGTTGTAAAATCTAACTCTGGGATGACTGCCCAGTTTTAACTATATGGTAATGAGAGTCTAAAATAATGGTAATAATCGAAGTCTTTAGAATATTTTACTTCAATGTGGAATGTTCCAGAATCAATGGATAATTATAAATACCGGTTAGTTAGTGTTACTTTTCTGACAGCGGGCTAACACGGTTAGTTTAATAAAGTTAACACAACTGACGTAGCTAGTCACAGATAAAAACAAATCATGAGAGTTGTTTGACATAGAAGTAGAAGACATAGAAGACTGACATAGAAGACCACAGACAAAGCGATAACGACAACAAAAACGCGAATTATAAGCGGCCAGTGAAGTACCCAGGTGCCTACTTGCGAGCAGAATATTCTCGTTAGTGATCTAGCTACAGGCAAAAAGTGCAACGAAGATCCTAGTGACGTGAATTAGTGTGAATTCAAGAATGATTCTCCGATTAAATTCGTGTCCAGTGACTTTGTAAAAAATAAAAAGTTAAATGGTTTTTAGTGTTTTATTTGTCTCCCACAGTCACGATTCCGTAACAATATTATGAATGCCGATATTAGTAGGTACCTACGTATAGTACGATTTTTTTATCAGTTACTTCTTATAAATATCTGTCAATACATTCAAATCAATATCAAAAATGAATACCTACCTAACATCTTAACATTCAACTGACACGGATGACGCACGAGATGGTTTGCGATTCGATGTTTTTAATTCATTATTATATATACATCTAGTAACGGGAAACCAGCTCAGCTGACAAGAAGATGACTCACCTCTCTCCCGTTTCTTCTTTCTCTTTCTCCTCTCTCCCTTATTTCTTCTCCTGCCACTACAATAAGGATCCGTGTAGTTGATACAGCAAAAATTCGTTGCAAAATTATCAAAGTAATTCGAAATGCTATTTAAAACGTGTCTTCAAATGTGTCATGTGTTCACCTAATTCAAAATTGAAAATAATGTATACATACACTTAAATTTATACACTTATACATAATTTATAAATGTATACATTCAAATTTAAGTTGAACGGATAAAGCGTTATACAATGATACACATTAGATGAAATCAGATTCTTTCTGTTTATCCTACTTATCCTGCTTATCCTACCTTAAGTGATTTGTCTTTTTGGTTTTATCTATATTATTACTAATAATACTAATAACAAAATTTAAATTTATCAACGTAGCTTTATATTTACTCGTACCATCTACATATATAAAGAAACCTGTGTTTATACTGTTGTATTTTGCTATTACTTTGTGGTTATTCATTATGAATATAATTAAACTAGTTAACTTAGTTTACACCACTAAGCTGTTTTGTATAGACAGCTTTCTATACAAAAAATAATATTGGTAACTTTTTGAGAAATGTTAAAGATAAAGATCACGAATTGACTCACTCAGGAGTTTATAAACTAAAATGTAATGACTGTCCCTCTTTTTATATTGGAAAAACGAGTCGTAATTTTGATATTAGGATTAAAGAACATATTAGATGCTTAAATAATTCAAATTTTTCCGAATTTGTCAATCATATTATTGAGAGTAACCATAGTTTTAATAAAAATACAGGGGTCAACATTCTTCACATTAATAGTAAAAGTAGACGCCTTAATAATTTAGAGGCCCTAGAGATTAAGAAAGCTATAAATAATAATGAATCTATTATTAATAACCAAAAAAATTTATCTTACAGTCCTATTTTGAATATGTTCCCTTTACCCTATCACCTGTTTCTTTCGCACCCCCCACTATTTACCCCCATTTGGACACTTAACACTGAAGTATGATTGTTTTTAATTTTTGTAAAGTTCAATTAGTATTGGGTATACCCTGATGAAGGAACGTCGTTTCCGAAACCGGTTGGTTTTACCAAATAAATTTTAGTGGTGTAAACTAAGTTAACTAGTTTAATTATAAACCCGTGTTTCCCTACCCGCAAAGTTTTCTCCACAACCAGCCACAACCACCCACCGGTGGTTATGGTGGTGGACAGCCCTTGGTATCATATCGAAAATATGCGAGTTTGGTGGGGGTGGCTGTGCGTGGGTGGGTGTGGGTGACGAAAATGTGCTTTCTAGCACATTGTTTTATTATGGGAAGTCCGCAAATGCTTCAAATTGTTTCAAAATAGGCGCGCCGACTGTGTCGGTGAGTCTAGAAGGTTCTGTAAAAACCTGCTCTAGAAAATTCTGGAAGGAGAAGGTTCTAGAAAATTTCCGAAAATTCTATAAGGTTGTAAACTGAGTGGCGGAATGTGTCGGTGTGTCTAGAAGGTTCCTGCACATACGATAAATTTCTTGAAGTTCTGGAAGGTGAATGTTCTAGAAGGTTCTCGAAAGTTCTATGACGATCCAAACAGTATACTAAAAATCAACGCGTGCGAAGCCGCGCGGGCATAGCTAGTAATTTTGTGAAATGTAAATACGCAATATATTACAATAATAATTTCTTCTTTTTGACCTTTTTTCGTAAATGTATTTGAGTAAATGAGCATTTTCTGACTACGGGCCTGATCTCGGGATTATCAAAATCGAATCCCAAAATCCGGGATTGCAATTTTGGCTCGGGATTGGATTCACTGGACGCAATGCAGTTGCAAGAGGGTGGGATTAGATTTACACCGTTTATTCTTATAAGAAACTCTACAATTTTATAGTACATTCACAATGATTTAAAATCACAAATTGAATAATATGAAAAATCAATTTGCTACTTCTTCTTTTAATAATAAATTTCCTTATTTTATAAAAATTTTACTGATTAAAAAACTAACCAATAAAAAATGAGTTTTTACAACACTCCCTTTCGCTTTGAATCAAGTTTCGTGTCTATACACGCGTCGGGCTAATTACTAATATAGAATGATTCCAATTTGAAAAAAACCATTAAAATTTCTAAAAATCCAAAATTATACTATAATTATTAATTTTTTTAAAACGAAAATTTGGCAGATATTTTTATGGTCGCCACGAGTCTGCCTGCAAAGTTTCAGCTTGATTTGATCACGAGAAAAGAGTTAAAAATCGATCCAAAGTTTTTTGTTAGAAAAACAACCAAGCAGACGCTACGAGTTAAAAGAAAGGGAGTAAAAATTAATAAATTCTTAAAAAAGATTATACAGAAGTTTATATATGTACCTACATTAAATGCTCTTACTAAGTATAAATTGGCGTGCGAAGGAGGGCGTCCCTGTCGCGAAACAAAAGTTGCCAGGGTGTAAATTTATTACACAATACATAATATACAGTGTCCGGTACATTGACAAATATTTTTTATGATATTATAATAGAAATTTGGTCGGAAAACACTAAAGAAACAAATGTAAAGTAATGGCGGCCGCTCTGTCTGGAGTCCTGTCAAACGGTAATATTGGTCCATTATACTACATTGGCAATTGTTCTTGCACCACCTGCAAGGTGTTTTCAGTGTATATTGGAAATCAAGATGTCACAGCTCACGCAAAAATATGAGATTGAACTGAATGACAGGGCGAGGGGTTACCACCGCTGCCGGGTGCGGGCGGGGCGAGTTTTAGTTCCAAAGTCGCCGCACTCCAATTTACGTTGGTCAAGCTCTAAACAAACGATATATCAAATTTTTAATGTAGGTATATATGTCAGTTCCTTCTATAGTACATATTTATTATGTTGACTATTTCATTTATACAAAGTTGCCTCCAATTATTGCCCTCCGTCGATTTCTAAGATTTGATCTGAAAGGCAGTCGCATTCATTCTATTCCTCTTGTATTACGCTCATTTTCATGTTGATTTATATAATATACAATTATATAAATTAACATGAAGATTTATATTTCATACAATAAACCTACGAAACACGCTGTTCTTTGATTGTGACGATATATCGATTATATAAACACAGCTTAATACATCCGTCCATCAGTCTGTCGGTAAAGTATAATAAGTATAGCTAACGTATATATATGTGGCGACACGGGCAGCAGATCCGGTTCGGCTTATCTTCACAGGCAGTAAAATGATACTCACGTGCTGTGAACATCTGGCTATTATAAGTCGCATGGAAAGTGCTGACAACATGACAAGAATGTGCTGACTGCTAGAATGATGAGCAATAATCAAGTGAGTGAGAGAAGGAGGCTTTCTCCGGCACCTACGAGAACAGTTTGCCACGCTATGCTCCCGCCTCGGGCGGGACTTCTACAGCGCGTCACCATATCATCTTTGTTCTGACACAACCCAACCAAATTTCTCCAGGGTATGCTTGGCTTCGATAGTTTAGAGACTAGAAGGAATTTGTATTTGATTAAGCATTTTTATCGATTGTTGCGCAGATTATGCGGAACATTGGTGTGTATGTTCCTGATCTTAGACAGCGTCAGCATAGATTATTTCGTACTCCAATACACAGGACCAACCTGCCGATGGTTATGCCTATTGGATTAGCTACCGCTATGCTGAACAATATCGCTTTGGACATTGATCTCTTCCATACAGATTATTTTTCGCGTACCACTAACTATCCACTCGCGTACCACCGGTGGTACGCGTACCACAGGTTGGAAACCGTTTCTCTATAATGACCTACTCTATAATCTCCATAAAAAAATATTACTTATAAAAAATATTGAAAAATGACTTGTCAAACAATATTGAAGGCAACTAACCGTGCCGTACACATGCATGTTTGTAATATGTATCAAAAATAATTAAATAAATTCTGAAAAAAAAAATCTCTGAGAGAGTTTTCCGAAGAACGATTCTCCTACACCTTTGTATGAATTATACATATGTGTTAATTAAAATGTTTTAGTGAGTAAAATTGTAAATCATCATACGTTTACGATTTGAATATGTTCGTTATGTAAATGTTATATACAAAAAATAAATTGAATTGAATTGAAATTGAATCACTTGTGCCGCTTTACATATTAGATTTCATTGTTTATTTTAGCTTTCCCTTGGAGTTTATATCCGAGTGGTAATAAAAGACCCGCTACATATTAACCGATCTTTCATTCTGAAAACCGAGCACACCTTCCCAATTTTCTGTGGCCCGTCATTAGAGCTGATATGATGATGGAACCTGCAATGGGATCCGAAATGTCGGCTAAAGAGGTCAGATATACACGGTAGAATCCCAGAAATCCACACGCAGAAAATTCCGAACGGCCGTGAAAATCTGAAAACATTCTTAACCTTGCCCAATTATATATTGAGTCAGACATAGAGGTTAGCAGTTAATTTTGTCATATACAATTGAGTACTTATCGTAAATTATTTTGCTGTTGTATTTTTAAATAAATAAAATCTAATATAAATTAATTATCCGTCATCACAGAAAAAACAAAAGTTATCAAAAAAATATAAATTATTATTATTAACATCAAATAACTTGGTTGACGCAAATATGAAAATAGCAGTCAAATTAAAACAATGTTTTACAAAATAAAATTCCCAGTGAATAATGATAAAATAATGATGAGGAATAAATGATTTTGTATTTTTTTTGTGTTCTGAATTTTTGTGTAACGAAGACAGTCTGTGTATTTAAACTTGGTGTATTTTGTTTAGCATGAGATATTCATTTCAGAGATTCATTTTAAATATATATTTAAGGTTTATTTAAGATTGAACTGTTGGTATTCGAAAAACAATACCCAACAGTAAAATATATATGTAAATGTGATATTGCGTATTTTGTCCAGAATCATAAGTTAATTAAGATATATTAAAGATGTTTCATAGAGACGAAATTATATTTTTTTTTATGGGAAAGTAGGTATGGAAGTCTTTGGGCGTTCATAGGGCTTACGACCTATCGTACGGCTGGCTTAGGTGATCACTTTACACAATGTAACGTTCACCATTTCCACCCATGATAGAATACCACGCCTATCAAATTTTTGGAAGTTGTATATATTTAAATTTTACAATCTGTTTCGTATATGTGTTGTGGTAATCCTTAGCGTGACCGGCATTCAAAACATTTTCATTCCCCTTAAACAATCACAGATGTCACTAATGAGATATCTATTTTCAATGATTGGAATTGTTCAGCAATATCCTTTAAATATGAAATGAGATTCTTCCGAATTATTAGCATTACACTAGAATATGCCTGATTCAATTTTTTAAACTCCTATCTAAACATTGGAATGAAAATACTGGTTTAAACCAGTATTTTCATTCCAATGTACTCGTAGGTACTCCAATTAAGATGGACCAACATGACCTTGTAATAGTATCAACATATTATTTTCGATCTGTTCCAAAAAATTAAATTATTGTAGAAAACGATTTCGTACGCCAGGTACACAAAAAAAGAATTTTCGGTCAATATGCAAAAGCCGGGAGATTCAGAATACACTAGGAGCGGCTAATAGAAAGAGTGTTTATTGGTGCGAACACTTTTTAAAAGTTGTCTAAAGAAGTGCTAAACACATCCATCCTGTCTACGTCCTAAACGACGTAGCTGGTTATATAACCGGCAAATCTGATATATTTAAAAAAAAAAAGAATTTATACATATTTTCTTGTGCAGTTTATCAGCAAGTTCTTTTTCCATTTTCTTGCATAAATACATTGCATATTTATTCATAGGTGTAATTTACATAGAATAAAATTAATATTATAATTTTTAATATATAAAAAAGATAATAATACTACATGAACACAACAAAACTTAAAAATAAACTTAGTAATGAGACTACGTTTCCGATCGAAATGATAAAAAAAAACATAAACATCAATATGTGTCACAAATCAAGATAAATGAAAAAATCGATCATGAGATTGTATGACCGATATTGTTACTAGAGCGATCTGGCTGGAATGTTTCAAGGTTCCGGAGACGAGGATATAAGAAAGATGAAAAATTATTTAAACACAAGACCGACTCAGTCTAACCATCACACTGATTTATAAAAATATGATGCTGAATCAATGAAACAAAATATTAAAAATACCAACCAGCCTCCGTGTTATTCTCCCTAAACTTTCATTCGTTTTATGGTCCGTCCGTTGACATTTTGTAAAATATTTTCGCTCCAGCATCCGCGGTGCACCGGCTCCACGGTGTGTCGCACAAGTATTCCTGTCCACACAGCGCACACTGCACTCGATTATGTGTGGGTGTCTACCCCGTTCTGGATTTTAAAATTCAAAGCAAAACGCATCACTGCATTGCGGGAAATCAAACTAACCAATGTGCACTTTATCTGCGTAAGGGAAAATCATATCGATCAGTGGATAGCTGGCTGCTTATTCAATTTACACCTAAATTTACTTCGTACTACACACACATTCAGTTACCTGTACCTACTTTTCATTTCCATCGTTCCATTTTGAGTTGAAATATTTAAAAAATAAATAATAATTCAAATAAGACGCCATATTGTTTGTTCCCACAGTGTATAAACATTTTCAGAATTGAAATAAACCCGTTCTTTGGGAAAGAGAATTGGGTTACAGCGGATGAATGTCTTCCCTCGCGTATATTTAAGATAGATTTGTACCGCAGTTAAAGCAATTTCGGCGGGTTAGGTGTGATAATGTATGTGTTCTAAGAGGAAGAATATGTCCACCCGTCTATAGACATGCCCTTCGTGTCGGCACGTAGCGTGTATTGTGTTACTGGGCGTGTCACCAGAGTCAAGATAGGTAGATGAATATAAGGTGTGAATAATACTCACGTATTGAATAATACTAACAGTATTGAAACAAATTTACAAAGGTGGCGTTCAGTGCAGTAAGTAGTGCTTGCGATGTGTACGGCTGTCGGCGAAATAGTGATTGTACTTCCGACAACCGGGACGTAGTTAGTCTCAACAAGCCTCTGATTGGTGGATGCCGGCTAGAAACTAGAAACTAGCTAGAAACGCCGCGGGCCGCGACCACCACATATATATTCTTGCATAGTTAAATTCCCCAGTACAAAACAACGCATTTTTTACAATAGACGTTGTTTTTTAATTTTTTCATAATTTTTAATTAATTCATACTAGAAAATTTAAGGGGAAAATTATTGTTAGGATTTCGATAAATAAAGTCAATTTTAACTAAAATGTAGTTGTTCCAAGGTCACGATATTACGATATCGAACTACCACAATATTACGATATTAAGATATCACGATATTATGATATCATAATAGTATCATCAAATACTGGAAGATGGTCCTGTTAGAAATCTCAACACTACAAAATTATATGAGAAGATATGTACACGAATGTGGATGAGACGAGAGTTGTGTGTCAGAACAGAAGGGTGTGTCGTTTCATTCTAGCATAGTTACATTTTGTTAAAAAAAATTATTATATAAAAATTTTCTATATTTTTTTATTTGTATACAACTTCACTCACATGTAAATAATTATATATGTATAAAATAGCTGTAACCCGTCAAAGATGACGGTAAAAGTAAAGGGATTAAAAAGATTTTTCATTTTATTTTTATGCTATTAATAAGTTACAGACGTTACACGAAGTTACGGGGACAGACGGACGGACGGTCCGACGGACAGACAACGAAATTATTATAATTGGGATAAACATTAAAAAAATATTAAAAACGTAGATGTCAAGTATGGAACCAAGCGAAGTTCTTACAACATTTAAATAAAATAAAAATATATTATTGATGATGTGATAAACTATGTCGTGTCATTTGTATTTTCCCAATAAACACTAGAGCCTTGGGATAGCGAGGCTTTACAGGTAGGTACATAACAAACTCAGAATGATTAATTCAATAACAATTAAGGTTTCTTCAAATATTTAAAAAATTCTCCCTGTGTAGTAAGTGCACGTCGTATAATCGTAGTTATTCCAAGCCGGTACCGCTCAGAAATGGTTCTAAAAATTGTTATCATCGCGAACATGAATGATTAATTCCACAACTTTTGACAAAACAAATTCATTAGCCAAATTGCCAACACAAGAGTCTACCGAATTCTATTTATATGAAATTCAATCACGAATGTTATACGTCGACATATTGAAACGAATCGACGTAAACGTTTTGACGTATCCGCTTCCTTAAATCTTTTCGTGCATTTGCCGTAAGTCTCAAATTCACCGAATCACGTGTACGAATGATCGATTTATTTGAAACGGTATTTCTAAATCGCGTTCCTTCCCGCGCGAATGCAAATACTTCACCTCGCGTCTACCGCGGGGAAGCGATCGGGCCGCACGGAGATCCGTTAGTACTCACTTAACTAGACAAAACGATCAAATTCTCGTGAAAAAAAAACGTGAAATATTAGCAGCACAGTATTCATAAGTATATGTTTACCTCCATGAAATCGTGGCAACATGGCAAATATAAGAAAAATATAAAAGTAAAAATATCACAAAGGATTATCATTAAATGAAACTGAAAAAAAAATCTACATTACCAACAAAAGATCTCTTTAAATTGTTTCCAGTACCAAACGTAGATGATATTTTCAAGCAAGTTTCCATATTAAAAATATGTAAAGAAAAAAACCTTACAGAAAACCAGGAATATTTCAAACTTATAAGAAATGGAAACCAATTCATAAAGCCTAAATGTAAAACAACCCAAATGCAGCATCACTATATTTATAAAGCCATTTATTACTATAATAACTTACCTATCGAGATACGATGCATCAGTTACCTCTCAGATAAAATCAAAAAATTAAAAATTTCCTAAAATCAAACTTAAATTCATAAATCATTTAAACCTATAGCTTTTTTCAAAATAACTCCTATACTTTCATTATCAATTTACCTTTTTACCGTATTAATAAATAACTTGTATACACTATGTACCTATATATTATAACAAGGAATAAGAACTGTGGCTCCCTCATCAGACTCAAGAGCTTCTCTTCACTGATGAGGTCTACTTGATTATACCAAGTATTTAAAAAAAATGTTTGATCTGATATGTTATAAATAAGAACTGTATTTGTACCATAAATTAAATTTTAAAAAAATAAAAAAAATTATCGTCGCTGTTTCCTATTGAAGACTCGGATCAAAATTTAATCTCATAATTCTCGTTGAAATACGAGACCTAGACCTCTATACCGTAGACCTCTTTCCATTTAAGAAAAACAATCGAATTAATATGTGTTTGTGTAAGCCATGAGTACAGGTGCATTGTTTCGTTGTATTGGTGTTTTTACCCGTAAACAACAACACAACGAAATAATGCGCGTCATGCGCACAGCTTACACATCCTAATTCGATTGTCTTTCTTAAATGTAAAGAGGTCTACGTAATAGTAGGTAATAAAAAATAGAAACCCCATATTTAAATTAAGATAAGTAAATAAGTATTATTTAAGTGGCGAGAAATATGTTTTAATTTAGTTAAAAAATGCCGTAGTTAAATAATACTGATGACCTTAAAAAAATAAAATAATATGTAAATTTTTCAATACATAATTACTTTAGAAAGCTATTTATGTGAGAAACTTATAAGTCATATTAAAGGATGGCCCAGGGCTATTAACTGTATGAGTTGACACTGTTAAGTGATCACTCTCCACAATGCGACGTTCACCAATTCCACTGTAAGAAAATCCACAAATTATAATTTTTTATGTTGTATACCTAATACCTATATATATTCTTACGATTGGGATTGGTTAACATTGCATTGTGTAGAAATGTAGAGTGATCATTAAAGCCAGCTCATACAGGTCGTATGCCGTAAGCGTTGACTTGAATGAATTTTTAATGTTCGATGTAAGATACTTTCATAATAGTTCACCGTTTAATTGAAGTTGAAGTCATAAATATAGAAAAAAATTCCAGCTTTGAAGTTGCTTATTTTCACAAGGACATTGTAGTTTGAATATTGTCGACTCATAATTTAGACACAAATTTACCTATAAGGTATAATTGAATTTCTGTTACACCCTTGTTGCTTAAGTCCGGCAGAGTTAGCAAATTTCACAATTTTTTGTCATATCTTTTGCGTTTTTTATTACATTTTTGTATGGAAATATCTCATTTTAAAATTTATTCATCAGGTTACATATATTTTAAATACGGATATCTTATTAAAATGATACAAACTAAATAATATAATTGATTAATAAATTACCAAACCTTCAATGTTTTAAAAATAAAGAACATTGCTCCACTTTGTGGACATTTTATGACTGAATGGCCTGGTGAGATCTCTTTTTTATTCAATAATATCACAAAGTAAATGATTATCTTATTTTTTTTACAATTATTTCAATATCTGTAAGTTTGTTTATTTGCAATTTATGTTTTAAAAAACACTGTTTTATATAATTTTTTATTTTTTATGTGTTTTTTTCAATCCTCGACGATCGCCTTAAGTACCTTATTACATTTATTTTTAAATTAAGGAAAAACAATATAATAATGAATTAAAATATTTTTGAATTATCAAGTGTGTCATAAATGTGTCTATGTACATGCAAAGATAATTTTGTCTATATGTGACTTCAAAATTGATCGCAGTGGGGCGGCGGGGGCGGAACGGCTCTCGGGCTAAAAATTAATGGGTACACATTAAGTGTGACGTGTACGTTTGTCGAAGGTTGTGGACTGTGACGATTTACAATTTACCTTAATCACCCTCGAGCTCGTCTCGGGGGATGGCGGGGATCGGTTCGGGAAGTTCGCCCGGTGACGGATCACTCGGGGAGAAGAGGCTTTTCTTTGTTTGCAAGCGGAGAACGTGAAAGCTAAGCCAGTGAATTCCAATAACGGGATATGAATTTTTGACTAAACGGCTCGAGGCGCTATCCTCCCGTCCCATCTGAATTATTTTCTCTGCCATTGAATATTGTGATGGAAGTTGCTAAAAATAGACGATATTCAACAGGAATAATTTTGAAGGAATCGACTTCAATCGTTTTTTGAACACAGTACTTTAAGAATCAGAAAGAAAATCAAAATGTTAAAGGCAACAGGTACACATGATGTCCACGGAAAAAAGTGTGAAAGTAAACGTAGGTATTTTTTTAGACTGAGAAACAGAAAGAATTACACATAATCGAGGATTTCCCAACACTCTAGACGTTTTACAGTGAAATGAAAAGTACTGTCAGGGTCTTGTATGCACGGGAATATACCAGAAACATCTAGAAAATCGAGAGTATAGATGCGCGTGCATGACACGTGGCAACATCAGTTTATTTTGATGTTTAGTAGAAGCCATAGACAAAATTTGATAAATGAACGCTGGTCGACTGTTCAGCGAAATAATTTACAAGAGTACCTACCAGGCGTTCTAGAAGTTTTCCATAGCAATCAGCGTGACAAAGTCCCACAGGTATTCCGCGAATATACTCGAAGTTCATAAATAGTAACAATTAATAAGCGTTAGCAAAGTCCGAACTGCTTCAGTTAAGTTCTTAATCAGTAGTGATGGTCAAACCATTATTTTAACCGATTATTTATGTTATAGTTATTTGAGATTTGTGAATGATCGTGTCGATGACTGGTAACTGAGATATTGTCTAGTAAACATGATTGTCCGTCGAATTGCGAAAAATCTGATCAATCACTATAAATCTCAAATTCTCCCCTTGTGAGAAATTGGTGTGTTGGTAAGTTAGTTAGATTAGTCAAACAATACTTGGTTTTTCATTATTTTTATTTATTTTGATGCGTAGATGATACACACAGATGATATCACTGCCATGTAAGTCATTGACACATTGACTGACACGACATTGACGCAGAGTAGAATACAGTAACCGATATGTTTCAACATTTGCCGACAAATCTCTGACACGAGAAATCAATCTCTCATTCATGGATACGCACCATAAGAATATTATACTACATGCTTTCATATTTATAAGAATCTCTAACACAAGATGTCGTCTTTTTTACGTGTGTGTGTTTTCGACGAAATATCATTATTCTAAGCTTAATATACTTAATATTGTACTAAGCTACATAAGATCACACGCCGTCTTGAGATCACGCACGAGATATTTTGGTAAAATAAATAATACAGGCGCATCACGTAGTTTCCACGTAATGTAATTTAAAAGATGGACCGTTGTTTTTCTGCTTTTTGATGACTTTTTTATAATTTGTCTAATGATATCTGTGGCTGCTCACCACTCCATCTTTATTCCCAAATAACAAAACTTATTTTCTAAGTAGAAAAATTAATATACAAAATGGTTTTGTAAATTGACTTTCCATTAAACGCCGAGAAACAACATCTTGATAATAATTACACAACAAATATAATCTTGGACACCATTGAACTGGATTTCTCCATAAAATGTCTTAATTGATGCGAGATAAGAACTAACATTGCTTATATTCTGTTTGAACTGTCACATATCATTGTCTCTACTAGAGAACGGTCAGAACTCAGTTTCTTATCTATGTTAGAAAATGTCTTAAGACAGCGTAGAAAATCAGAATGAAAAATATTGTCTGAGATCGGTACTATAATATTAGTTATATAGTTTAGTTAGTTTTCGGCTTTATGCATGAGGGTGTAATATCTACATAACGTTAGCAGTCCATTGTTCAATTGTTTCCATTGCCGGAATTTGCTGACCTACATATTTTCAGTCAGGAGAACATTGTACTACAACGATTCCCATTGTCTTATTGTCACTGCGGTGGTAATGTCCGCATGGTGTCAGCATTCCATTACATCCAATTACTTTCACTGTCTGGATTTGCTGACCTAAGTTCTTCCACAAAGATATTCTTAAGGAGGAATACCTACCTAGACATTTCGAAAAAATCGATTTTTAAATTTTTACATTTTCTTAAAGCTTAAAAATTTCAAGCAAAAATTTAAAAACTAAAGTTATAGTTGATAAAAGTGGCATATCTTTGTTGATTATATGCCGCGCCACACACGCCGCGGTACACGCAGTTAGCTGCCAGTAGGGCACTTTCAAATTGAAACGCAAAACCTATTTCTATTATGTTTATGAAGAGTGCTCGATGATATGGGAATTATAAGTAAGATGTAGGGCTTATATTATGGACCTGGAATCGATGATTTTATGTAAGTTGAAAGATTTCGCAATTTATTCATTGCTCAATTTTCAAACGCGTTTAACTCTAAACCATGTTTCAAATATCGGTGATCAAAATATCTCGGCAATCACTGATCAACTTGAAATTTCTAATGGTTATTCTTTATATAATTATCTAGTCTTTGTCGTAGGTTTTTTTTAAGTGACTTAGTTTTTTTTTATCGCCCACCATTTTGTCAAAAATCTATATTTTCAAAAACTCCTACGTCAAAGACTAAATTATAGTGTCTATTTTGATAATCTTTTTGTTTTTATGATTACAGATGAAATGGAAGTGATCGCCGCGAAATTGAAATTTTTCGCCATTGTAGAATATTTTTAAAAAAAAAAATTATCATTTTTTTAAAAGCATATACTTTCATTTAAAAACAATACCAATACAATAATTTAAATAGGTTTTCTTAAAAAAATCACAAATATTGCCTTTTTTCGCGCTTTGTAGGTAGGTATGAGGGAACAATTGCAGAAAAAACTTTTTGCTAAGATTTTAGCAAAATGCATGTTTTCTGATAGAGTTGAGTGCCTTGATTTCAAAAAATAAATTGATCGGGTGAAAAATATTAAAATTTTATACACTTTATACTACGATGCAAAAACCATAAAAAAATAGATATACGTCGTAAAAAGTTGCGTAGCGAATGAAAACGACTGTAAACGAGTAGACTGATTTAATATTACTGTATCGTCAGCTCCCCAGTTGAACACCAAGATATGCCAGAAATAACCTTTTCCAGAAATACAAACAAATTGGATTTAATTAAAATATAAACAGTATGTCTAATTCGCATGCCAAGGTACTTAGCGATCTTGGCTTATTTTTAGACTCAAAATTAACATACCTGGAACACATTGACGCTATATAATCGGTAAGGAATTTAGGATGCTTAGTTTTGTACTACAAATAACTACTACAAAAAACCATTTAGTAGCACTCGGTCGCTATTCTCCTGTTATGTGCTTAGCATTCTGGAATTTTGTACTATAAAATTCATAAAAAGCATCTCGAAAGCACTAAACAGTTGTTTACTAACATATTTAATTTCAAACAGCACGTTCACTTTGACAAGTATACCGAGGCACCATAAGATATTTAACCTTAAAGGCGAATGATAGGTGATATGAAATATCTTCACCTATTACTTAACAATCGCATAGACTCGCGCGCGCGTACCTGCGTACACATACACACACACTCACAAACACGCATATTTACTCCTGTGAAATTATTATTGTTTCTTGTAATTGGTCGAAGGCTTTGTCTATTAATTATATCACTGATGTGACTAAACAACAACTCCTTTCTGAATACGACAAAGGTGCTTATAAAGGCCAAAACAAACATGGAGTGATAACGTCGTCAGATGTGTTGATACGCTGGTTATTACATCGACGTTTGGTTGTTATTTCTTGAAAATTTCTTGAAAAAAAAAAACTTCTGCATTTTGACTGACGTGGTAGGTTGAACGAATATTGACTTTTGGAGCGAATATCAAACGAAAATTTGAAAATTTGAAAAAACAGGACGAATATCTACGAGTACATGCGCGAATATTGAAGGTCTAATGTATATAATATTTATTATTAAATTTCACTAATAGTTTTTCAACAAAATTTTTTAACAATAGCATAACTTGCGTTCAAAAAACTAGTCATCCGATTTTAAAATGGAGTACTATATACATAGATATTCTAAGATTAAAACGTGAAGAAAGAAAAGAAAAAAAATAACCCATAAAAACCAATACTCCTATATACTCCCTTTCTTTGTAAAATATAATAATAATTAAAGACGAATTAAAACATATAACATAACACTAAACTTACAGAAATTTAATATATTTCTAAAATGTCAGATGTTTTGAAATGTCAAGATTTTGATAGATTCAATTATCATCAATATCGTACCTTATGAATTTCCAGCGTCAAATGATTTAGTCAGAATCAGATTTGAGTAATGTAGAATTCTTCAAAACTAAGCAGAAATAAATTATTATTTGATTTTTTCCCAAAAAAACACATTTTGCTGTAATCTGTGAACCAATTGTTTTGTAAATTTTCGAAATTCCTAATGATGTACGTATTATACCGACGGAGTAATTCAAATTTAGAAAATATTCCGCGACGTTATCGGGCCGCCGCGCCGTTGCTAATCAAACTTTTCTAATGATTCGAATTTGAAAAAACCAATAAAATTTCTAAAAATGCGAAATTATACTATAATTATTTTTTTTTTTAACGAAAGTTTGATAGATCTTTTTGATCGTCGCCACGAGTCTGCTTGCCAAGTTTCAGCTCGATTGGATCACGGGAAAAGGGTCAAAAATCGATCCAAAATTTTTGTTGACGGCAAGCAAGCGGACGCCACGAGTTAATATAAAGGGAGTAATAATACAGACAGACAACTAATAATCCTCTTGAACTAATGACACAGACAGCTCGGTGCGATATTCATAATAAACAAAATTTAAATCTTAAAGGAATCGGTGGATAATATACAGGGACGTACTGGGGGCACGGGCAAGAAGGTGAGGAAGATGAAGGGCGGTACTTTATAAAGGGCGGCAATTTAGGGGGTGGAATACACAAATCAGAGTTTAAGTAAATATTTGAAACACCGTCTCGCATAAAAAAAGGGAAAAATAATCATTAAATTTCTCCCTCCCGCAAAATTCCACCGGTAAAAAAAAATCGATTAAAATGTGTTAGAAAAATATCAACTGGCAATGTCCATAAAAGTGTGTTGTAAAAATAGGAAAAAATGAATTGTAGTTTTTTAAAAATAGTAGATGCGTACACGAAACAATATTCTTAGTACACTGGACTCTAGATTATGCGGGGCAGTAGGGAAGAAATGATCTGATAATATTCGCAAAAAAAATGGAAACTACGTATTTAATTAACAATCACACGATTCCAAATTCGAAAAAATACACACAATCACACACCTATATGTTACAAAAATAAGATATTGAGTAGGTACCTATATAAATAAATCCGGCAAACTCTATTAACTTTTTTTTGTTTTGTGCACCGTTTACATACAGCGTTATTTGTTTTCACTTATTAATAAACGAATTCATCGATGACCCATCATTTACGCTTAGTCATGGCTAAAATTAATCTTTACCTATAAAACTCAATGTCTGTCTGTCTGTTCTCTATACAAATCTACACCGTTTGTCTGATTCGATTCAAATTTTCCATACTTATTCTTTAGAACTCTGCGGGTAACATAGGCAACATTTCCTCCCTATTCTCATACCCCTTTCCCTCCCCCTGACATATTTTCTATGCAAATCTGTACCGTTTGACCGATCGGACTCAAAATTTGGAAACTTATTCTTTAGGACCCGGCGGGTAACATATGCGACATTTCCTCCCTATTATTTTAGCCCTTACCTTTCCCCTGATATGTTGTTAATGCAAATCTGTACCTTTCGACCGATCGGACTCAAAATTTCGAAACTTATTTGTCAGGCGGGTAACAAAAGCGATATTTACTCTCTCTCCTTTTACCTTTTACCCTCCCCCTGATATATTTTCGATGCAAATCTATACCATTCGAATCAAACCTTTGTTTACCTACACAAATTTATTTTCAACTTAATCTTTAACCTCTGCAACGCCGGGTACGAACAGCTAGTTGAAAAATAAATTTTAATACTTTAAAACGCGGCGTTAATTTGTTGCGCGATAGTAATGATGCTAAATTTTCACATGACTCAGAATTATTAAAATGGTAAAAAAAAACAATATCACACACAGTTATACAATACAAAAATACAATATTTAGCACATCAATCATATTTGTGGCAACAAATTTAATGCACTCACAATAAAGTATAATTTAGACTTATTTCAAAATAACCCTACTCATGTGCGACGCTTGCTTTCCGATCCATTTTTCAAATAAAATATATGTAATTTTTTTCCATTAAATCAATTACATAAATATATTTTCATCGATAAACTTTATATATATGTATATATATGTACACCACGTAAATAGGATATTTTGTAACTACCATTGAAAACCTGTAATTGACTTTCTTTATGTTTCACATTCTTTGTACTTTCTTAATTATTGTCAGCAGTTGGTTTTCCGAATAAATATAGATATAAAATAAAAATAAATATATAAAGAAGATGTAGAAGAACTCAAAAAGTTTTATAAAAAATCTGCGACGACACATATCTATATGAAAAGGTTAACGCACAAAGTAATAAAATATGACTAAAAGTTACTAAAAATCTACGCGTGCGAAGCCGCGTGAGTAAGCTAGTAAGTTATAAAACTGTACAATTTGAAAGAATAGCATGATTTAAATGCTGTATCTATCTATATGTATCTAGTTGCCAATGATTCACTAAAATTATTAGAACCGATGATATGGGTGTTTATTTAAAAAAAAATTGAGATTCTTTTCACATTTCTTATTTACGTTTATATTTTGTAATAAATTTATAGCATAAAAAATATTAGAGGAACGATAAAATAGTGCTCGTAGGGGTGGCATTCTTAAATTTTCTTATCTGAGGACGTCACTGGATAAATACTTAAGCTTTCCTCTATAAGAATAAGACTTTATTATCTCGAGGAGAAACTTTAAATTTTAATGATCTGTAACAAATTTTATCGATACTTTTATTTATTTCGCTCGAACTAAGTCAATTAAAATTTCCCGCCACGCCATCGCCATTTTAATGGATCCTTCCTCGGCTCGTCTGACAACTGAATAAATGCCACCGGCTGTAATGACCGCAAATTCAAAAACTTTTTCGTACAGCGTGATCTTTAAATAATCGGACTGGATGACTGTAGGTATTAGTACAAAACCATTGTACGGGATCGTAAAAGGCTTCTCGTAGCGGTTCCTCTATTACCGAGCATGTCACGCCTTAATATTGGATACAGTTTACCCATTCCGCCATTAAAACACGACCATTTCACTTTATTTTACGGCACGAACCATCTCCTCCGGCCATTATTGTTTTTATAACGTCAAATTCATAAGGTGAAATAAGCTATCGAACGTTCAATTAAATTCTTATTGCGCACGAAGGAAGCAATTTAGAATAGTAATGGCGGCATCAGCGCCGGTCTCAGGTCTTAAACATTTTTATTAAATGAGATCTGTGTCACTGTTCTCGGGGCGAGTGCATTCAGTTGGTACACTCGTTCTCGGGGTACTCAGCAACAGTCAACTACATTCGTGCAAAGGGCGGCCTTGTCAAGTTCACCCGTGCCCAGGGCCAGTGCACCAATTCAAGTACAATCTTGATGTACTCGGTTGAGTTCTCTCGCAGTCAGAACCAGTGCAAACAGTTAAGTACATTCGTGCTCAGGGTCGGTGCACCTAGTTAAGTTCATTCGTGCTCAGGGCCAGTGCACCTAACAAAGTACAATCGTGCTTGGTGTACTCGCCGTCAGAACCAGTGCAAACAGTCAAGTAAATTTGTGCTTAGGGCCCTTGTATCTAGTCAAGTTCACCCGTGGCCAGGGCCAGTGCACCTAGTCAAGTACACCCGTGCTTGGTGTACTCGGTTTAGTTCTCTCACGGTTGGAACTAGTGCAAACAGTCGGTCAGGGTCGGTGAACCTAATCATATTCATTCGTGCATTGGATATTGAGTTCTTGAAAATTATATTCTTAAATAAATATGTCCGTTATAATTAGCAATGACAGACAGAGAAACAGACAGTGAAATTATTATGTTTAGATAACTCTGCGAGAATAAGAAATAAGTATATTCGAGAAAATTAAAATTTCCTTCGCCTTGCTTTGTGCCTTTGTGTCTTGTGCATCTGACATCTTCTGTCTAGAAATTAATCTAAATATACTTTTGCTTCAAGAAGACTGTTGGAACTTAATATATTATATATTTTTTAATACGTAATTAAAGACATACAAACAAACCCTTGGTTTATTTGTATGTCTTTAATTTAGTAAAAAATGTTCTTCTGGTAGATAAAATAACAAGACTAATAAAAACATAAAAAATATATAAATATTCTTGAGAATAAATTATATACTAATTGCGAGGCTTTGTCCTCAGACTTCTTCATCTCATGAGAATCAGATTTCATTGGAACTAAACGTAAACAATTAATCTCAAGCAGCCTATGTCTTCATTATTTCAGGTGCGGAAAGATTTATTGCGATGATGCAATTGATCGAATTTTATAAGCTACCTGACGAAAGATGCGAGGAAATAATATGTTAGTCTTCAACGAATTACTGTTGTATGCATTTATATATAGATATATTGTATATGTGATGCCGTAGTAGTTTATAAAATAAAATCTTATAAGAGAAGAGAAGAATCAAGAAATACGTATTGAACTGTTAGGCAGCATTTGAGGAATATAGAAACATAACCGCCGCTTTGAAATAAATGAAATTGAGATAAACGTATTTGTAACTGTCAGAGCAGACTTTGTAAGAGTGATATTATTTTGTTTACATGCTTCTAAACACACTTTTTTTATTTGAGCAGTTATCAATAATTGTCAAAATGCCATTACTTGTCAAGCTGTTAAGTTAAAATACAATACTTTTATTTTCGTCTTTGCTGTGTTTAATTAAAATAGAATAAAAGATGGGTGAGGGTGATGGGTGAAGTGGTATATTTATTATTTCATAAAATAATTCAAATGTTATTTTAATATTTTTTTATTTATGCCTTTATTTCAGTATGTGTGGAGGTTAGTGCAGTCCCGCACATTCCATATAAGTATACAGAATTTGAATTATAGTACAAGCTATATAAAACTGAATAACTTTATTTATATGAATTATCACAAGCAGGTACATTTATATGAGTCTAAAATGTTTCAACATCAACCTGATAATATAAGTAGTTACGGATTTTAATAACTTCAAAGTTTGCATTTTGTGCATGATTTTCAGTGAAAAATGGACTCGATTAAAAACGATATAATAGAGTGTGTTCTGTTGCATATAGTCCACACAGACTATGATCAATTTTCTCAATTTGATGGTTTAATTGTTCGATTAGTTACCGGAGCTCAGTTATCGGTAAATGGTTCATTATTCGACCGTATCCGTATTTGGCAGGTTGATGTGAAATATGATAAGGTAATTAATAATTTGTGCAGCATTTTGGGATTGTACTTTCTTCTTTTATGCGAATACCTACCCGCCTAGTAATTTTGTCTCATTATTTCCGAGTTACACATAAATTGATATGTCACAAGTTTAATTTGAAAATGTATCTTTAGTAAAAAGATTAATGCAATTACGGAAATTGATTATGATAAAATTTAATGATAAAATAATTATTTAAAATAATGATGTTTAATATGGAGTATGTTTAATCGGCTCCCGGAAATTTGGCCGACAGACATTAGGTTGACGGATATTAAGACGATCGGACATTTGGCTGACGGAGATATGTATCTTTAAGTGTCAAAACATACCCAATCACCATTTTTTTTAGATTATACATTAATGTATTCTCTAAGCCCATTTTTTTATTTTAAATATTAGTTAACCACCATATCATGTATCAATCAGAAGTTATTGCTTGTTAAAAATCAGCTTATTCAAGTTATAATAAACAAAATATGAAACTGTTTTCTTGCCAAAAAAGCCAGTCTTTTTGCCAAAAAATTCTTGTAATATGAATAAATTTGTAAATTTCTATTTGTTATGATTATTTTGTGATTCATATTCCTATCGTGTAACCGTATAAAAAAAGTGAAGCATCTTGTAACTGCTTGTGTTTTTAAATTTTTGGCGGCCCTCGTAGACCAGCGGGCATGACACTGGCTTCCCACGTCGAGGGTTCCAGGTTCGGTTCCCGGTGAGATCACAATTAATCTATATGATTAACTCAAGCCTGGATGTTTTTGTAATGTGCTTCGCTTTTTTTCTTTTTGACCTTTCTATTTTAATTTTTACCTTATCTTCTGCAAAATCCTGTAAAAAAATCATGAAAGTTATTTATATCTAATATTAAAAATACATCCGCTTCGATACAATTCAAATAAAATAATTAAAAATGCTCTTGGGTTTTCACGGCTATACAAAATTTTCTAGTTTAAGTTTTGTGGGATATTCAACGATATTTCTACGACCTTTCTGACCGACATTTCGGATATTGTCAAGTATTGGCTTACAATACTGACTATAATATAATCAACAAACATTACAACACGTCAGCCTTGATGATGGATCCTGTAATGAGATCCGAAATTTTGGTCCGAAAGGTCGTAGAAACACGAAACAGAAACAGAAAACACAAACCAGTAAATTATTAAAGCCGTGCGGAAATTTGTATCAGATTTCTTTTGGATCAATTCAATTGTAGTTGTATTGTACGAAGGAGAATGAATTTTTATACTCGCTTATCTAACGTTTTACTAAGACAAGTCAAAAATCTTCTACTGTTGACATTTTACCCAAAAGGGTAAAAAAAATATCTTTTTCAAAAATTGAATGAAGACTTCCTCGAAGTTTTGTTACTATGTAGCTCCGAGATATACCGGGAATTAAAAAAAAAGTTAATTAAAGTAGCAATTCATGATACATTTGGTAAAATTATTTGGAACCCTGAGCCCCGTTCTCATTAAAATAGCGAACCCAGATATCTAATAGAAGCCCAAACACGTCGGTACTTGATATATTAAAGTGGGACCGAAAATAGGTTAAAGGTCTGTGCGAATAATAAAACCAATATATGTCCATATCTGAAAGTCCATTCCACCCGCCCTTGTGCCGGGTATTGGGGATCGATAGTTTTTAACGACTTTCTGGCGAAACAAAGCGATTCGTTAATAAAAAATAAACAAGGCCCGCGTTCGTTTGTTTACATGCTGTGTGTCGGATTTGTGTCATGCTGGGCGCAAATGCTGATGACGTATTTAGTTGTGTTTTCATTCAAAATGAAGCCAAATTTCCAATCGATTCCCCTTTTGGAAATGTTAAAAAATGAAGAAACAAATAATTTATGCTTTTTATTGAAAGTACATTTTATTTTAGAGTTGCAATTTTTAAACATATTTCAATAAAGTATGATGTATGTATGACATATAGTAATTTAAAATGAAATAAAACACAGAAATTGTTATATTGGCTATGGTATTATTGGCTTTATTGGGAAATTTTATGCCATTAGTGTTTAAATAAAGTGTGGAGTAGACGGCGAAGGAAGGATTGGTGTAGTAATCTCCAGAGAATGGACAGGACCAGTCTCCATTATACCGCACCACATAGTCATCCTCACGGACCCGCCCTCGCGGAAGACCTCCCAAAAGATGGAGGAGCAGCTGAGAATCCATCCCAAATTAGGCGCTATTCTATGGATCACATAAGTCTATTACAAGAGGAAGAAGAAAAAGTGTGTGTAAATATAGGGTATTTTTAAGACATTTGTTTTCCAAATTGGCAACACTTTTTTCCAGCGGCATTTTTTCGAATTTATAATTTAATTTGTGCTCAGTTTGGTTTGCCAATTTTACCATAAATTAATTGACTTGCGCCAGATAAACGCTTGCTGATTGTGTAAACTTATTTTGAAAATCACGATTTTATGTGTTTTATTTTATTTTAATGTAAAAAAACACCTTATCTTTAGAGAATCTCGGAGAACACTAGATGCACTAACAATATAATTATCAATTCAGAATATTTTGAGTTTGTTCAAATCTTTCAGAACAGTGCTGGATTTATGTCACAGAGACATTATTAATCAATTAGTGTATATTATAGATATCTCACAGAGACGAAACTGTATTAATTATGGGAAAGTAGGTATAGAAGTCATTTGGGTGTACACAGGACTTATGACCTGTCTTTTTATGGTTGGCTTAAGTGATCACTTTACACAATTGTAACATTCGCCATTTCCACCCATGATAGAATATACCATGCTTATTCATTTTTTGGAAGTTGTATATATGTTCAAATTGCGTAGAAAGCTTTCATATATGAGTTGTAAGCGCCTTTTCCATGCGGCCTGTACAAAGCCATTTTCATTCCCCTAAATCCCCACAGATGTCGCTAATGAGAAAATCTACAATTGATTGCGGAATTTTTGAAGCAATATACTTTTTTTTTGTGTAATGAAATTCATCCGAATTACTTGCATTACACTAGGATACGCCAGGAAATATTATTTATATTGCTTAAAGTACATTGCTTCCAAAATTACGACAATCAATTGTAGATTTTCTCATATAGCGACTATGTGGGATTAGGGGAAATGAGAGAAAATGGGCTTGTACAGGGCCGCATGGAAAAGGCGGCTTACAACTCATATATGAAAGCTTTCTACGCAATTTGAACATACATACAACTTCCAAAAAAATGAATAAGCATGGTATATTCTATCATGGGTGGAAATGGCGAATGTTACAATTGTGTAAAGTGATCACTTAAACCAACCATAAAAAGACAGGTCATAAGTCCTGTGTACACCCAAATGACTTCTATACCTACTTTCCCATAATTAATACAGTTTCGTCTCTGTGAGATATCTATAATATACACTAATTGATTAATAATGTCTCTGTGACATAAATCCAGCACTGTTCTGAAAGATTTGAACAAACTCAAAATATTCTGAATTGTAAATACTGTTAAAAAGGAATTTAACAAAAATTGGAAATAATATTTCCTGGCGTATCCTAGTGTAATGCAAGTAATTCGGATGAATTTCATTACACAAAAAAAGTATATTGCTTCCAAAATTCCGCAATCAATTGTAGATTTTCTCATTAGCGACATCTGTGGGGATTTAGGGGAATGAAAATGGCTTTGTACAGGCCGCATGGAAAAGGCGCTTACAACTCATATATGAAAGCTTTCTACGCAATTTGAACATATATACAACTTCCAAAAAATGAATAAGCATGGTATATTCTATCATGGGTGGAAATGGCGAATGTTACAATTGTGTAAAGTGATCACTTAAGCCAACCATAAGACAGGTCATAAGTCCTGTGTACACCCAAATGACTTCTATACCTACTTTCCCATAATTAATACAGTTTCGTCTCTGTGAGATATCTATAATATACACTAATTGATTAATAATGTCTCTGTGACATAAATCCAGCACTGTTCTGAAAGATTTGAACAAACTCAAAATATTCTGAATTATAAATTTTAATGCTAATATTTAAATTTGTTTTAAAAAATATCAGAATAAGGTCAGAATATTTTGTTGACCTTTATTTATCATTAACTAGGGGTGGAAAAATCTTATTAGTCGCTTATTTTACGAGCTTGTGCTGTTTCAGTAGGGACCGTCTTACCGCGGTGTTCCTTACTTTATTTAATAATATTGCAACCCCCCTTCATGGCTTCACTTTCTGATTTGATTTCATTTAAAATATTTTTATAAATATTTTCTATATAAAAAATTAAATTATTAATTTTTTGTAAGGTCTATATGTATGAATAAACAAATAAATATTTTTTAGTATGAATTTAATACAAAATAAAAAAATATTTAATTTTTTTATTTAAAATAAGTGTCTTTTGTTCTTAAATTCAATTTTTAATTTAAAATAAGCGATTAAAAAATTGAGTACGGGCTTTTATTCTCTATATGAAATATTAAAACATACCTATAACTAGGTATCTCTCAAAAATATCAAACAAGTAATGTTGAAAATAATTGAATACTGCATTGCCATAAACACTGAAAGTCTCAAAGCTCTAGCCTCTAGCTAGTCGAGAAGTTGTTGATATTTCGATTACCAAAATTGGAGATAATAAAATAGTCATTTTGAATGTTTAGAAATTAAAAGAAATTTAAACTCGGGTATTAATTTTCTTAACAATATTATTTCAACTAGTTTATTCTCTTCCCTCAATATTCCCGTTGTAGCGATCTTTAGACCAGTAACTCCGGCTTATTTTGCCAGTTACTAATCAATCAATAATTTGTATTTCCACCAAACTCATGCGGCAGCCCAGTGGGCATGACACTGGCTTCTCACACCGAAAATTCCGGGTTCGATTTCCTGTGAGGTCACAATTAATCTATGTGATTTACTCAAGCCTGGGTGTTTGTGACATGTTTCGCTGTATAATTGGGCCTCTTGGCCTGTTGAAGCCTTAAGTTGAAAAAATATATAAAAAAATTCTACACCTCAATGTAGTCATTCTCTGTAGCACTGTAAAGCTATGTGAAAACTACAAATTACTTTGTCATCTCTAATTTGTTGATAACCTTACACTTTTGTAAAAAAAAAAATTTCTCAGAACTAGATCACACTTTACTTTAAACATTTAATTAAGTTTAACTTTTAACTTTAAATTATACTTATAATAAACTTTACAATCACCTTCTCCCACTCTTGTTATTACTATGAAATATTGGTATTATGGTATTACTATGGTATTACTATGAAATAAACTAACACACACAAACTCTGCTTTTGCCACGGTATTGTAAGCTAATCAACACTCATAGTCATCAGTCCTGATGATGGAACCAGCAAAGGTATCCAAAACATTGGCCAGAAAGGTCTTATACACACGGCAGAATATTTCCAAAAATTGTAACTAAAAGAAATTCCTTCTCACTTTGACATTGATGAACAAGGTAACTTACACCATACGAAAAAAGAACTAATGAGCACACTCATTCTTTTTTAGCGATGTGGGGGAAAGTTTCCCTACTTGCGTTTTTATTTCGCTAAAATATCTCTGCACAAAACGATTCCAGTCAGAGACGTCTCTAGATAAGGTGTCGCCCTTAAGAAAATTTAATAAACGCCATTATGATAAAGAATTTATAAGTAATAGTTAATACGTAATTAAAATATATTTAAGACAATTTCCGGGTGATTTTTTATTTGTTAGGGATGAGATTTGCTAAATTCGGAGTTGTGAACAGATAACAACATTTTTTGTTAATTCGTTTGATATTTATCCTTTTTGATATTAATCTTTCTCTCACGTTTTCACATCACTGCTTAATATGCTATTACAATGTTCCCATAAACTTTTATTGGATTGTTTTCGCATTCCTGTAATAATTTCTGAATTATCATTTAAAATTTATTTAATGCTTTCTAAGCGTATTATGCTTTAGATTCATTTTAGCGTGCTAGATAGAATAAAGAAATTATCGCTGAGATGGTTTGATCATGAGGAACCTATGTGCGAGGAGAGGGTAATAAATAAAATATATGATAGAGAGCATCCGAGAAAGATGTGGCACGATCAGGTAAAAAAGGTATTGAAAAATGGCCTTGTAAAAAGCTTCAACAATCGAAAAGCATGAATGAAAAGACATGACTAGTCGAAGCAAAAGTACTATGCCAGGATAGAAGTGTCTGGTGATTTATCCTCTCTGCCCATCTCTACGGAGAAACGGCTTGATCAACTTTAGTTTGTTAGTTTATGATTTTTTACACCAGATGGAAATAATAATAATAAAACGATGTAAATTATATATTTTTGTTGTTTATTAATATTAAAAAAGATACGTGTTCACGTAAAATGTGTCAAATCAAATTTCTTCCTTCTCTCAAACTAAGTTTGTGCTCTGAAAATAGGACTGATTTGGTGGTCCTGTAACTAGGCCCGAATCGTTGACCGGTATAGAGAAAGGGGACCCACCACGTACTCAAGGGGGAGGGGTAAGTAATAGCTCCCATATCGGCCTTTCTTAATTTGGCTTTTTTTTTATGATAAAGTGGCCCACAAAACCGCTTCACTGACTCCTAGGTGCAAGGATGAAGAGGGGGAAACAATAGTTTATTTGTTATTAAATAGGGATTACAATAACATCTATACACGGAATGCAGTGACGTGCATGAGGAACTAACTTGACCACTAACTGGATCATCAGGCAAGATACCTAATATTCATATTCCGCCGCCCCTTTGAATTTATGGCCGACCTTACTAGCCTTCATCCACGGGACGTCCCTGATTCTAGTTTATTTTCTACTTAGTTCAACCAATTTCTTTGGCTGTAGTTAAAGTTCTGGACGAAGTAGAAGACGAGGTTGGCATGTTAATGTTCTTAACGCTGCTTTGAATTCACGCGAGCTGTTTCTCACTTAATCCACGCCCACTCTAACAGTAAAGCTTACCTGTTCTATATGCTTAAACGTTAACTTAAGGGTGTAGCAATTTATTTAATTAACTGGTGCTCAAAGCCTGTCCTAAGACAGGTGCGAAGGACGTGCATAGTAGTGAAGAGATAAATTGCTACTCCAGACTCACCGGTGCAAGTTTCATTTGTATTAGTTGATCAGTGATTAAAATCTGTGATCACCGTTTTGTAATACTATTACACTAACTCACAATTAATAAACTCATAATTGGTTCATTTATATTTTATAAGGATTTTGTCATTCTTACATGGACGAGTTTATTGGCAAATGTATACAGGATGTAATAGAGTTAGTGCAAAATTATTTATATATAGATTGTTGTTCAAGTTGTGAGTCGAAAATGTTGAAACATTAGTGTCCTAATATCAATATGCGACTTCAACGTTTGCTTTTTTAATTTTCTGACATCTTCTGTAGAATGTTAGATTATGCAGGGTTTCTCCTCTATCTAGTGTTAGGAAGTTTTTTCATTCAATTTTGAATTGAAAAAATTCTTTATTTTTTTTCTTTTTGTTTTTTACTTTATAACTAACCAGACAGTAATTTATATCGAATAATAAAAATTCATTGGCTTTGATACAAGTCCAATTTAATTTTTAGTATACGTTGTACCCTGATTTAGGTACCGTTGGCTCCGAAACATCTTTATAATTCAATAAATAGCAATTTTGTACAAAGCGATCTTTTTTTATTAACCCATTAACGCCCAAAAGAAAACGACATATTATTAAATATTTTTTATTTATATTTATTAAGACACTTTGAGCAAATAAAAATATGGGAAAAAAATTAAGATAAATAAATAGTTATTTATTGAGTCAAGAAAATATTGGAAGAGAAAAGTTTTGATAAATACATAAAATATAACCTAACACACGGTATCTAAAAATATCATCCTACTAATAGTATCTCACTTTTCAGTAAGGTATAATCGTAAATATACATAATAATAAAAATCAAGTCAGAATATATTACTATTTATAATAAAAAACGACAAAAACATCTTACTTAAATAGTCTTTCAAATCTGTATAACGATGATGAACCAGTGTCATTTTTTACGCTTTATTAAGCTTCGAACGTACTCAAGAGTTTACGGTGGGTGGCAATGGGTTTTAATATAAAATACAAGATACCATTAATCAAGTAATTCCATGATACTAATGGGCTGTAGGGCTAATTGATGTCTGCTTTCTCATCTTCCGCCTTTAAGAACTTATCTAGATTATAGGCACATTTTGGTTCCGCTTTGCGGATCGTCAGCACGCACATCTTAGAATTCCAAGTTTTCCATCAACAGTAATAATTTATTGAAGTACTCAGTCCTTAAAATGGAACACTAGACACTAATGTATAAAGGAAATGGTAATGTGTCGGGGCGGGGTCCCAAGGATTAAAACTCTCAAGCGCGTTAAGACTATTGTACACGCAGTCCTTAAATTAAATTATATATTTATTATTTCATTATGTTACGTTTCTTCTTACAAAAACAAGAATTTATACTCATACCTGTTTTACTACCCAGCTACGCACAAGATTTAGATTCTCCTATATTCATTTTAAATTCTCTTGTACTTCACTTTTTAAAACACTTAAATTTATTTTCCAGTAATTCAGTAATGGAATTCAGCCATATTTACCAATAAAACCCTAGTTATTTTAATTAACAACAAAGATCTATGATATAAAACAAAACACCACGAAGCATAACAACTAAACGTGACATATTATAATTAATGAAGAAACAAAATAAAGAAAAATTCAAAATAAACCAGATTTAAGCAAAACTAGAACAAAATTTAGTAAAAATAGGAAAGAAAGGGTGAAGTGGCTGAGGTTATGGATGAAGGATAGAAAACAGTTATATATGTAATAGTATGATATACGTAACAGTAGTGTGTATGCAGTGTATTGCGCAAGTGTTGATACCATGACGAATATCAATAGTTATGGAGCTATGCAATATCAAATTCGCATTTTTTTTCAATATTTCCTACTTATTTTTTACAAAAATTTGAAGGATAATTACAGTACACTTACATCGATTACGAAAAATTCATTTGTTTCAATAAAAACCCTGAAAAACTCCAATTCGAATGTTTTGCAATTTGAAATGGAAGGTTTTTAATATTTTATTTGACTTGTGTTAAAGGCAATGAACTTTTTATATTAGATATAGGTTACTGTAATGATAGTCCAACGTTTTACAAAAAATAAGTCAGAAATATTGAAAAAAAAGGCAAAATTTAACATCGCATATCTCCTTAAATATTGATATAAGGTCGTGGTTGCTTGAACATTTTCGACTCATAATCAAGGAAGTAATCTACCTGTAAAGTATTGTGGACTAGTTCCGTTACACCCTGTATATTCCTGTATACTAATGGATGATTATGCGGGCAGAGTTGGTCTTCTTTCTTTCACACAAATAAATAAAAAAAATTGTGACATTCAATAGAGTTCTACCAAAAGAGTAAAAATATGGTATCTAGTCTTGGTTGATGAATTAAACATTAACTTGAATATAGCAAAACACAATTATTACAACATTAAGGACAAAGATATGGATTAGAATGAAAAAAAAACTTACCCATAAAAACCAGGTTTTTGTTATATTCCTTTTCTCATTTACTATTTGAAACAGGTTTCGCGCCTATCCCACGCGTCGGGCTGAGTCGGGCAACGCTACGAAAGGGAGTAATAAAAAATTTAGAAAAATCCGAAATCATATTATAATTATTTAAAAAATTTAAACGAAAATTTGTTAGATTATTTTTATCGTCGTCAAGAGTCTGCCTGCAAAGTTTCTGCTCGATTGGATCACGGTAAAATAGTTAAAAAATGATCCAAAGTTTTTTCGGTAGACAAGCAGACAAGCCGACAGCAGACAAGCAGACACTACGAGTTAAAATTAAATTTTTTTTAGAGTTATAATTTATATTTATAAATTATATATAATAATTATAATATATATAATAATTTAGAGTTAAAATAGTTGTCTATAATATAATTAATTAACACCATTATTAAATTGTAAACACTTAATTATTACTATTACTTAATTTTAATTGGCAATAAGATTTATTCACAAATGTTATATAAATAATAAATATTCTTGAACATTATACTACTGGAAGAGCACTGTCTGCTATAATACAGTAAATTACTAGTGTAGCAGGCAGGGCGTCAAATCAATTTAGTGTTTACTTGCTGCCAAGACACTCAGCAACAATGAAAAAAGCTTCATTAAATTTTGTAAACACTGTAAACATTTGTAACATTGAACATTGAATAAACATTTGAATTTGAATTTGAATTTGAATTTAAAAGAAAGGGAGTAATAATATTACATGCCATAAAATGAATTTTGTTTCTCTTGGGTCATCCTGTGATTCGGCCATTAGTAGCCACCGCACCCAAATAATTATGCCAACAAATAGTTTAAGTGTCAGTACCCTCTGTTTTACATTGATAAGGGATTGTATTATGTTACTATATACGTCCCAAGATGAATAAATAGGTGTTTTTGCAGCAACATTGTAGATTGACATTTTTAAAATATTAATTGTATTATTTATATGTTTATACTAATATCATTTGATTAATTACACCTACATGTTTCGGAAAAACCTTTCCATCGTCAGTGTGTTATACATGTCAAAATATCAAAATGAATAATCTTTAACTCTTTGAAATTTCGACCGGCTTTTCCAATATAAAACGCTGTACTATCTTTACACGACAGTTTATAAATACCTGAATTGTTAAATATATTTGTTTTTTTTTCAGTTATAAATAAATCGTTATCTTTGAATAACTCAAAGTTCACGAATATCTAATTTATTTTTAGATGTTTTCAGATATCTTTCTTTCCCTCTTGGAGTTCGGTACTCGTCCCGGGAGACCACAATATTAGTCACATAATTATTTTTCACAATTCGTTTTCAGTGATACACAGGGTGTTTCGCAGCAAGTGGCAAACACTTTCGGGAATCTTCTTCATTCAATTTTGAATAAAAAATATTCTTTACACTTTTGGTGAAATGTCAACAGTTACGGAGATAAGTGACATCAAAGTTTGCATTTGTGTTCAGTATATCCGACTTATCTTCTATAAAACGTCAGACAATCGTGACATTTACTCTATTCAAAATTAAAGAAAGAAGTTTTTGCTATTAGCTACTAGACACATTTTTCTGCAGTGTTCCACGCATACATAAATATGAAAGGAAATCTTCCATGGAGTAAAGAGTCTTTCTTTTAAAATGTACTGTTATAAATTAGGTGGATATGTGACTATTTTATTATGGGCTACGTTCAAACAGATCGAAAAAGTCTATTTGTATTTTTACTCCCTTTATTTTAACTCGAGGCGTCTGATTGATTGATTGCTCGTCTGACAAAAAACTTTGGATCGATTTTTAACCGTTTTCCCGTGATCCAAACGAGCTGAAACTTTGCAAGTAGACTTGTGGCAATGATCAAGAAGATCTATCAAATTTTCGTTAAAAAAAATGAATAATTATAGTATAATTTTTGGTTTTTTCAAATATTTAATGGTTTTTCACACAACTTAGTAAGTTGTATAGAGATTCCGACGCATATGGTACCCGAAAATGAGAAAGGGAGTATTGTAAAAACTTGGTTTTTATGGGTTACTTTTCTACTCTCTATCTTTTAACTCGTCTGTCGAAAACTTTGGATCGATTTTTTACCCTTTTTCGTCATTCAATCGAGCTGAAACTTTGCAGACTAACTTGTGGCGACGATAAAAATGATCTAACAAATTTTCCTTTAAGAAAATTAATAATTATAGTATAATTTTGGTTTTTTCGAAATTTTTTATTACTCGCTTTCGCAGCGTCGCCCGACTCAAGCCCAACGCGTGTGGTAAGCGCCAAACCTGTTTCAACTAGTAAATAAGAAAGGAAGTATAATAAAAACTTTTTTATCGGTTACTTTTTTTGAATATTTTTTAATTGGAAACACGGTTATATTACGGGTCGACTTTTTACCCATGACACTGTACAGTCCGCTACTAACAAATCTGTTGCTAGTGGGTATATTTTTTATAATTATTATTTAATGATACACAGATTTGTTAAATATTTAATGTGCAATTATTTTATGGCTAGGGAATAAGATAATATTAAATTTTGCTTGGTAACCAGTAATTTTCAGAAAGTTTTAAAAATGGTATAATAAGAATCTATTTCAATGTGAAAAATTTAAATGTATTTTCAACAATACACTCCTAAGGTGAACACAACTGATTCTATGCATCACGTACGCCAATTTGTTGCATTACTGTCTAGCGTGAAGCGACTCATCCAATATTGTCTCTTTCTCGCACTGATATCACTGACGCACACTGAGATATATGTACCGGCATACAACACATTATTAGAGTGCCATGACAAAAAAATCGACCTGTATCATCCATATATATTGTATTCTCTAGTTACGCAGGTAACAGGCGTGCAGTGAGAATAAGAAGCATGACTTTTATTTAAACATATATTTGGAAAAAAGACGGAATCAAATATTTATATGGCAGAATATTATGAAATATTAAAATCTGTATATAATAATTATATACTACGAGATATATCTCTTATTTCGATTTCTTTTCAAAATACATGCTTAGGAAAAAGTCATGATTATTATTCTCACTGCGTAGGTAAATACATCCTATAAATTTTTATCCCAAATTAGGATGGTTTTTAATTACTACTATATATGAGGGGTATAAAAGTAAAGGAAACAATATCACACAGTTGTTTCTGTGATAAATACAAAAAAAACCTGTCTAGGAAATTTCTCTGGATCTATGAAACCATTGCCATCTCAGTTTTTCTTTTATATATGTACATATATAAATAAATATTTATATTTATATTATAATAATATATTATATATTATAATATATGTGAGAATGTGCCAAGTCTACAACGACTTGTTCATCGACATTGACATCTATCATGTATCTCTACACTACCTAAGATCACAAGTGAACATAATTCTGCGACGCAAAATTGAATTAATACTTGATTAATAATTGAATATTGATTCAATACTGCGATGCGAGATATAAATAAAGTTAGGCTTACCTTAATACGTATATTTTAATATTGTTTTTTACTTTTTTACGTTCTTACTCACTTCTATTACTATTTATGTCTTTTATTTTAACATGCTTATATTATTATTATTGACCACTTCAAAATTATTTCTATGTGAGATATGTTGAGATATATAATTATTATTTATAAGTTCATTACTATCTATTTACATTCTCATACATTTATACATATCATTTCTTATATCTGTTAATATCTCCAAACAAATAAATAAATAAATATAATAATATATATTATAATAAATATATTATAATACTCGGGGGTTGCTATCCCTGCTGTCCAGACTGCTGTCCAGAAACATCAAGATATTAGTGTACAAAACGCTTATTAGGCCAGTGCTCACGCAGCTGAGACGTGGGTACTAACTAAGAGGAATGAGCGAGCACTGGACATTTTTGAAAGGAAAATTTTGAGGCGTATCTTCGGACCGGTTCTAGAAAATGGACTTTGGCGCAGACGTTACAACAATGAGCTCTATACTCTATTTAAGGAGCCAAACGTTACAAAATTTATAAAACTGGGAAGACTTCTCTGGCTGGGTCATGTGGAGAGAATGTCCGAGCATCAAGCACCAAAGTCCCTGCTGAACTCAAGGCCAATAGGGCGAAGGAGCTTAGGAAGGCCGAAACTAAGATGGAGTGACAACGTCCTCAAATATATCTCTGCCTTGGAGCTTCGAAACTGGAGAGAGCTGGCACTAGACCGAGATGAGTGGAGGAAAATTATTGAAGAGGCCAAGACCCACCAAGGGTTGTAGTGCGAAGAATGATGATGATGATGAATACTCGGGGGTTGATTGGTTGAAGTGGATATTGCTGCCTTTGTTTTTTACACAAAGAAGATACTTCTGTATTTGCTTTTAATAGTAATTATAAACATAATTTTGTAAGGGATAGAGCTATACTGCCTTTAAATCTCGAATTCAGTACATTTCAAATGAATAATATTCGATCATAGTATTCAAAACATTTTTTTAAAATTTTTTGGATATTGTTGCCTTTGATTTGATATCCCACTTGTTAGTATTTATTATATATAGTAAGCTTGGATGTATACTTAAAGTAAACTCTATTGAGGCGTGGTCGATGACTTTAAACTCCCCCAGTATTGCCTTATTATTTCACATGGATAGCAGTGCCCAGCGCACACCGATTACTGCAAGGCATTTGACCGTGTAAGTGACGTTAACCCACCACGCCAGCTATGTTCACTCGGTGCACACGGTGGCCTCTATCAAATTTCTCAAATTTCACAAATTACGCAAATTCCGCTCACTTTTTATTCATATACCCTCAGATGTCTCTCAAAGTAGCCGCCTAGGTCTAATAAGGTAAAATATCGTTCGGAAACGGGCGATATGTAAAATCAAAACGCGTGAAATTTTGAAATACCCACGCATACTGTGATTTTTTATCACTGTTCCTAAAGAAAATTAGCATCCTCTAGCATTTTTGATATCAACTATGCTATTTTTTTCTGCTGGAAGTAACCATCAGTAAAATGAATCTCGTCTTTTAAATGACAACTGTCGGCCGGCATCATAACGGCAGTTTGGTCACTAGACACAATCCTGATATGAAATTGGGCGATCTTGAAAAATTACGTGCACATCGGTTACGTTAATCTCCAAAATTGGAGCATGTGAAGCCGAAATTATAAGAATAAACGCCATTTTAAATTGAATTAAATGATCTGTACTGTTCGTCTTTTGTGGAGTGATCGGGGAATTAATCTTCACAAATAATAGTTTAATTAAAATAATATACTATTTTTTTGGTTATCACACGATCGTCCAAGTAACCAAGCAAGCTTCAAGCCCCGCCTGTCTCGTTCGCGCATGCCCCCTGTCAGCCCGTGCATCAATCTCCATACATGACTTACACATCCACACACGCGCACAAACACACACACACACACACATACACACACACACACACGCACACACACACACTCACTCACACACACACACATACACACACAAACAAACAAACACACACATACACATATCAAGGCACACTGCGCACATCACCGAGGTGAATATTATTAAAATACTAATCTTCCCAATCTTTCTAAACAGGCCTCAGAAATAGAAGTTTAGCCAACAAGAGCATGATACCAGAGCAAAAAGACGTAATAGGAATGTGATGCTGGCAGCATATGTTGTGAATCCCATGACTAGCTCACAGAATAAACAAGTTTATTTCACAAGAAATAAATTATAAGCAAAATCTATCTTGCATGATAAAAATTCTCGTACTGAAATGCAGATAGAACGGGGAGGCTGGTAGTACAAGGTGAACTCGAGGAAACTAGTTCTTGCAGAAGATTACCACTGCACGGATAGATCTGGTGAAATCTGCCATCAATGGAGCACTTCAGGAATATTGCAGATCGTAACATTATTGGAGTATCATCGTTATTAGCAGCTACGACTGCTCTGCCAATAGTAAAACGATGGAGAAATTTTCTATTCAGGTTATTTTTCTCCCTTACCTGGAATAATTCATTACTATAAAAAGATCATATCCATTAACATTTTCTGTCAATGATATATGGCATGGGTGGTTTTAGTTACTGAGTTGGGTTACATCTCAATGCTAACCAGTCGTCGAAGACGTTTTTCTATGTGCAAAGAAAATTGAAGTTTTCTCCATGAGGTGGGTAAATCGATTCGTAAAGTACAGGTTCACCAAATGAATCAACTGATGGTAATTTTTATTTTAAGATACAGGTATTATAGATGTCTCATAGAGAAGAAGCTATTTTTACTTAAGAAATTAGGTATGAAAGTCTTTTTGAGTGTAAACAGGGTTTACGATCTATTGTGTGGCTGGATTAATTGATCACTTAACACAATGTAACGTTCACCAATTTTTCACCAATTCACCAAAACCGTTCACCAATTTTTCGTAAGTTGCATGTGTTGCAGACCCCAACTATAACAAAATAAAATATTGAAAATGGTCTACAATTTGAAATACCTGACATCAAGTGAAACACAGTATTTAAACGTTAAAATTTATAAGCTAGCAAATGGCGAAATACAAGACGAAAACATTAAATTACGCAAAATACACGAAAATCATCAACACTACACTAGAATGGCTCAAAATTACCACATAACTCAAGCCAAGACAAAAACAGGACAATCACGACCAATTTGTAACGGATTAAAATTATACAACGACCTATCACAACAGATCAAACAATTTTTTTTTGTATCTCTAACGGATTAGCCAGCGTTTTCCATGAGAACGCTTTAACGGCAAATTTTTACCGACTTAATTCACTAATACTGTTAATGCTTAGCTTGTATATTATGTTTGAGCTATTTTTACTACATGTTTGAAATGCAAATTATAATAGTAAAAACTGCATACAAATCCGTTAAGTGGGTCTCGAGATTAGCGCGGTCATACAGGCAGACAGACAGAGGGACAGACGCTCGCCGGAGATTTTATTTTATACTATATATTGATGATACATAAACAGAATGAACAAATAGATTTACATTTAACACAAAGAAATATAAATGAGACAAAGGATTCCCTCGGTCAATGACTTATTTTCCACGAGATCTGTGTCAATATTGTGTGAACAATTCAGCCCTAAAGGGTTCGATAACACCATTTAGAAAGAGTTTTTTTCTCTAAATATAAAAAATAGCCTAAAGCAGCTCTCACGCAGATATACAATTCAAAGATGTTTATGACAAATTTTAAAACAAGAAAACGCTTTGTGGCTTGAAATTATACTAAATTAAAAAAAAAATAGCACACTTTTTGTTTCAAACCACTTATTGATAAGTGGTTTAAAATCAAGTATTTTATTCAAGAACACATTCTTATTGTGAAGTTGCAATTTTTTCAGAGCAAAGTTCTGTGAAATTTAAAACCAAATTAATTAATCAATTAGAAAAATATACAGAAAAATCAAATCCACGAAAAAATATTCAATATGCAACTTCACAATAAGAATGTGTTCTTGAATATAATATGTGTGTTGTATCAAATGTGTCCAAAAATAAAAATGAATTTAACGGTTGATTCTGGCATCCTCTAGCACAAAGTAATTTGTGCCTACCGTACGAAAAAAGTGGTTTGCTCTAAAAATGGATAACAAAAGTTAATAAATAAAAATGAGACTTACAGATAAGGTCAATATATTCACGGAAATATACAAGGCCGCTATAGCGTAATTGGATAACGCGTCTGGCCCGGATAGGAGGAGATCCGTGGTTCTAATCCCGGTAGCAGCCAAATATTTTTTCGTGGATTTGATTTTTCTGTATGTATTTCTAATTGATTTATTATCGTTTTTTTCCAAGTATTTTATTTTATTTTAAATTTAATATTGCTGGAGAAACTGCTACAATACCATTCTAGAGCCTTTAAATAATGCACAAAAATTAATTTTAAAAATCATGTTTAAAAAAGTTTTTTCTACTCTTCATAACTTTTATTCAGTGGAAATAAAATTATGTTTGTAAACCAGCTTGCCATTATTCGGAGTCTATTCAAATTCTATAAAGTCATAATTATTGCTAAACGAACCCAGCAAATTCGCCATACTAGAATGTTTACTTCCCTGATGTATCAGCCAATAAATGCCAAGACAGTGTTTGGACAAAGTTTTTTTTACAAGGCTCCATTGTTCTTCAATGTTCTTCCCGATAACATTAAGAGTGCCAATACTTTGTCACTTAAAAAAAATTGTTAAGGGTATTATTATGCTGACTGATGGAAGTGAATTCAAATGTCTTTGGTATCCATTCTTTCATAGTCAGTGTGGACACCCTACTTTTACCTTTCTACACACACTATTCTTGAAGACATTATTGTGACCTGCATTTGCACAAATACCTAACTGCCAAAAACAGGTCATAATTTATTGCTCATTAAATTGTATTTTTTTTTTATCACTATTTAATATAAGCGAACATTCATTTAATTTTATATATTTATATATACTCTTTAACTGTGCTATTACTTTAGTAATCAATCATATTTACTTGTTGTTACAGTAGCCGGCAAACATCTTGAAATTTTACGGCGTAGTGGGGGGAAGTTTGCGCATGTACCATTCCACCAAAGAGACCCAAATTTTGTCTTCTGCGCATTCCCCCACTACGCCAAAGAATTTCAAGAAGTTTGCCGGCAACTGTACTATCCATGCATATGATTCTTTACATATATATTTTACTTTCACTATTGCTTTTGTATTATATAATATCTACTAGTTTTTTTATCCACATTTTATATTTTATATTTATATCCTCAATTAATTGATTAATCTTATAATTATGTCCTATTTTGTTTTATATATTTATTATTTTGTTCTCACTATATCAGCTGCTCATCTCGGCACAGGTTCTTCCTAGTGAGACGAGCGGCTCCACTTCCAATGTCATGAATCAAGATGAAGATAAATAAATTTAAAAAAATAACACTTCGAGCATTTATAAAGTGCATGGTTACCCGCTAACGGGACCGGTCAGCGCAACAGGATCGCTTCGTGTGTGGCGTTTGTGGGTGGGGGGAGTGTGCCTCTCAAATCGGGCTATTTTCTCGCCGGAAACGAGAGGGGGAGAGAGACAACTTAGTGGAAATGACGAAGGGATCCTCCATTACAGAGCACGACACCAGCTAACCAACATACTAACCGTACAATTGAATTTTCAACTTTGAGGCTTTGGATCGCAAGCGCTTTGAAACGTGAGTTAGTACAATATTTAGTAATTCATTTAAACATTTCAGTTTCCCCAAATCAAATTATGTTACATTACTTTTTTAATTGTCTAACTTTTCAACCACATCAAAGTAACCTACATGTAACGTTTTATTTTCAAAGGGTCCAAATATGTTTTTAATATGTTAAAAATGTATATATTGAATACAAGCAGGCAAATGAATGTTTGGAATAAGTAGATGAGTTTGTGTACTTGGGAAGTATGTTCAATGGAAGAGAGAATGTTGGGAAAGATATCGAGAGGAGAGTGACTGCGGAGAATAGGGTGAACCGTGCTTTAAGTGCAATAATTTCTAATTCAAATATGATCACCGAGGCAAAACTAGCGGTACATAATGGAGTTCTGGCACCGACACTGATGTATGGAAATGAAGCCTGAATCTGGCAGAAGAGGAACGAAGGAAAGAGCTCTTAGACGTATGTGTGGCAAATCCATTTATGATAGAGTAAAGAATGAAGATATTAGGAATTAATGTAAAGCTGATCTTAGCATAATTATTAGAATTAAAAAAGGTTCTTCAAAATTTTTTCACATACATACTTTTAAATAAAGATTTTTCCAATTTTTCAATTTTGCAGTTTCAAATAAAAGAGATTTATTCTACTGCGAATATTTTGTTCCCTTTGATTATTTGTAAGTAAACTCTTAAAATGATTCTGTGGTTGCGATACACTTTACTCTAGAAGGTTGGAAGCCTTTAAATATTCTAGTATCATTGTTACATCTTAAAAATATATTTTATTTTGTATTCCACATTAGCTGTCACATTTTTTCGAAATGTCATTTTACACTTATCGACAGTAATTCATGTTTTAAAATAATTGATTGGCTTTCATCGTAGAGAAAAGATCCACTTCCAGGGGAAAAGTATCGGAAATGAATGGGTCTAGGAGACCCGCCTCCAGTATCGGGGTCCCTTCGGTGTTCGTGAAAATTTATTTGTGGGTTTTCATGCATTTGAATTGTTTGTTAAACTTTGCAAGCAGTATGGCACACAGGCAATTGATTTCAGAAAAGTGAGGTAATACGCGCGTGTCACTGCTGACTGAACCAAAACCGATCATGTAAAACGTGAGACCATACCCGCTGGATGCGTTCTTACGCATTTGTGTCTTCAGTTAGTGTTAGTGACGAAAGGCATCACCCTATATGTATGTTTAATCAGGTAAATATTACCAAAATGCTCAGATTTAAAGCGAGGAAACATAAAATGTAACGTTTATAGTAATTATTATGATCATAGTAATAATGTATTTTTTATATCAAACCTTGAGGTGGAGAGAGCCTCTGAGGTCTATAAAAACCCAAAATACATACACAAATGTATTACATTAACCATGAAAAACATAAACCTTTGACTCGTAATAAAATATAACATTTCTTTTCAATTACGACGTTTAGCAGCTTTTTTAAGCAATATGTTGAATTAACGACATTTTCATGATTATTTTCTCAATGAAATATATAATATTTAAATGAAAATGGAGTGCATAAATGAAACATAAAATAAAATTTATATAAAAACAAGTATTTAAATGTTTTTCTGGAGGCTAATAAGTTATGGGGAATAAATTTAATAATGGATAATTATTTAACCCAATTGGTTGTTCATTGTGATACCGAAGCCGTCTACTATTTGTTTGTAAAATTCGATACCGTCTTCTTTTTTAAAAGTATGGCCCGTCTCCAATGGATGGTTTGAAAATTCAGAGAAAATATTATTTTTTAAATATCTTAGGTGTTCTTTTATTCTAATATTAAAACAATGTGCCTATATAAAATGATGTAGACCTATATTATCCTCTAAAATATTGTTTATTTAATTTGTAAGCTCCGCCTCCACGTCACCCTCCCTCCACCTTCTCCGCCGCCATCGAATCCACCACAACCTCTTCCCAACTACCCCCTGCATCTCCAAAATATTCAACTCATTTGAGATTAAGCAAAAAAATTATTAAAACTTTGCTTTAACAATTATCGGAAAAATTACCTACATCATCTTCATTGTCCCGACCATCATCTTCGTATGTAGATCCAGGATTTCAGCCCAGATCAGATCATTATTATGTGCTTTGTAGAAAATCGTGTATGTATATTTGCTAAATCTAAAATCCATCAGGGAATTCCATTATCGTATCAATCACACGCCGGGGTAACTTTACACCCCACCACGCAAGTACTCGGCAGATAAGGGCGGAGTGTGTTTTCATAGTAATGTAATTGAGTACTGAGCAAAATATTCACTAAACAGTATTCGATAGTACTTAGAGATACTAGAGCTAAAGATTTCACTAATTAGTATCTAAAGAAGCAACTGTTTCAATACATTGATCAAAGAGACCGATTTCAATAAGTAAACGGGTATATTATTTCATTGAAACTTGATAAATACATATAAAATGTATCTTGAATGTTCTTAGGATTTCACGGTCGTTCAAAATCTTATGGTTTATGTTTTATGGGGTATTATATAGTGTTTTTACAACCTTTCTGGTTGACGTTTCGGATCAGGACTGATGATGAACCCTGCAATGAGATCCGAAACGTTAGCCAAAAAAGATCGTAAAAACACGGCATGATTCTGAATGGCCGTGAAAACCCATATAACATATGAGGCGTATAAAAGCAAAGGCAACAATATCCAAAAAAAATTGAACGCAGTCATCGAAAATAACCAGTTGAAGATTAAATTAAAAATAAGCTTGTGGGAGAAAACGGATGTTCTATTATTTTCGAAGGCTCTAAAAAAACAATGTTTCAATTTTATCTAGGCCGGGATGGATGGGATGTCCAAGGGGAAATGTGGCCTAGGTTTTCCATTGGGTCATTAAAAAAAGGTATGAAAAATTTGGGTAAAATATATCAAACGGCATGGATTTGTACAGAGAATATATCAAGGGAAGAGGTTGATTTAAAGGGGAGGAGAAAATGTGGCCCATGTTTTCCGCCGAGTCCTTAAGGATAAGTATCCAAAATTAGAACCAGATCGGTCAAATGGTGTAGATGTATATTGAAAATATGGGGGAGAGAGGGTGGGATAAAGTAGGAGGAGGTAAATGTCACCTTTATTACCCACCGGGTCCTAAAGAATTAGTATGCCAAATTTGAGTCAGGTCGATCAAACAGAATAGATTTGTATAGAAAATATATCAGAGGGAAGAGGCGGGGTAAAGGAGGGGGAGAGAAGTGTCACCTTTGTCATCCGCCGGTTCTTAAAGAATAAGTATGCAAAATTTGGTGCAGATCGGTCGAACGGTATAGATTTGCATGGAAAATATGTCAGGAGGAAAGGAAGAGATAAAAGGGAGGGGGAAATTTCGCCTTTGTTACCGCCGGGTCTTAAAGAATTAGTATGCCAGATCGGTCAAAAAGTACAGAATTTCGTGGAAAATATATCAGTGCGTGGGGGAGGGGAAAAAGGGAAGAGGAGAAATGCCTATGTTACCCGCTGGGTCCTAAAGAATAAGTATGAAAAATTTGGGTCCGATTGGTTAAATGGTGTAGATTTGTATTGAAAATATTAAGGGGGAAGTAGTGGGGTATAGAAGGAGTGCGTATTTATCACCAATAAATATCACCAAGTACATATCATGTTATAAGTCTTTTCATGTAAGCCTGCAATTGAGGTAGTGTTGGTACAGTACATAATAAGCGCATTGTTTTGTTGTGGTAAGTTTACGGATACGTCCCTCTCGATAAAACAAAAAGACATCCGGACGGACAGACAACGAAATTATTGTAGTTGGGATCGCAGCGCATAAAAAATGAACAAACATTATTGATTTTTATAATATGTAGGATATATATACTGTAAGTTAATTGTGTATATAATATGCTTATAACCTTTGCGGAAGTGCAAGCAATAAGTTGACAAAGTTTTATTGCAATCGGATGAACGGTATGGCAGCGCATTAAATACGAACAAACAAACCTTGATTATATTAGGTCCTTACATTTGAAATTGGCGTTTAGTATAGGAGGAACATAAAGCCGATTTTTTTTATTATAATATATTTATTTAATCAAAGTATGTACCATTGCTATCTATGCACTTTTGCCATCTCATAGGTAGTTCATCGATCCCTTTACTTAAAAAACCATTCGGACGGGAATCGATAAAATCTTTGAAGGCGGTTTGGACTGCCCCATCGGAGTTGAATTTTTTCCTTTGCAAGAAGTTATCCAAATTTCGAAAAAAATGGTAATCTATTGGGGCAAGGTCCGGAGAGTACGGTGGATGTCTTAGACATTCCAATTGAAGCTCCTCTAATTTGGTAGCCGTCTGTTGTGCAGTGTGTGGTCTAGCGTTATCATGAAGCAGCAGTGGCCTAGAGCGATTACCCAGCCTCGATTGTTTAGCAGCTAGCTTTTCCATCATGGTTTGCAGTTGCTGACAATAGACATCTGCCGTAATCGTCTGGCCAGATTTAAGAAAGCTGTAGTGAACGACACCAGCACTAGTCCACCAAACGCTCACAAGTAACTTTTTTGGAGTCAATTTTCGCTTGGGGCATGGTTTGGCTGGTTCGGCAGGGTTCAGCCATTGCGATGAGCGCTTCCGATTATCGTACAGGATCCACTTTTCATCACAGGTAATGATTCGATTTAAAATCCCTTCATTATTGTGCCGGTTGAGTAATGCAGCAGCAGTCAACGCGCGTTTGTTGATTTGCTTCACTCAATTCGTGAGGTACCCACCTTTCAAGCTTTTTCACCTTACCAATTTGCTTCAAGTGGATTAAAACAGTTTTATCACTAACACCGCAGCCTGCAGCTAACTCGGATGTGGTTTGCGATGGATCCGCTTCCACAATAGCCTTCAATTCTTCATTATCAAACTTTGGTCTCCGGCCGTCCACGGGGCTTGTTCTGCAGGTCGAAATTTCCAGAACGAAAACGTTGGAACCAAAAACGCACTGTGTTTTCTTTTGCGGCACCGTCGCCATACACATCATTAATCCTTCGAGCCGTTTCTGCAGCACTGGTGCCACGGTGGAACTCGTACTCGTAAATAACGCGATATTTCAAGTTTTTCATTTTGTAAACTGAGTGACGCAAAGAAAAAACAATTGAGGAAAAACAAATGAATTATAATTTTCAAAACACAAATACATGAGTAAATAGCTGTATAAATTTGGATTTGGAATTCCTAACCAAAGAGAAGATATTTGAGATCAAATTTGCCAGTATGGCAAAACGTGAATTTCATATGTAAGGACCTAATATATATAAGAAGATGTGGCCTATAAATTCATAGTAAACAAGAATATGGAAGGGATACATAAAATCTAGAATTTAGTGAAATCTAGTAATTAGTAATCTTCGGTGACTGCATTCAAAACATTTTTTATTTGTTTAGTTACTGCTGCCTTTGCCTCATAGTCCTCATATATGGCCCATAAAACCTAAAATACTTAATACTAATAATACTAATACTAGAACTTAATAAACACTGAAATAAAATATATATCTTTAAAAAAAAATGTCCGCTTCTGGAATGCACAAGAAATGGTATTAATCGGAACAAATCATCTACGCCGCCATTTGCAATCGCTAGTGGCAGTTTAAAGTGCTTAAACGGATACATCCGGCGTTGCACAGGTGATAACCCCATCCCCAGGCCAGCACAACTCCAACCCTCATACACAAACAGCTCTTTAGGTACATGCTTATAAATTGACATCAACTCCAAAATTATATTGCCTGGAGATCAAAATAAATCACATGTTTCGAAATAAAATATAAACTTATGGTAATCCGTAATTAAAGAGAGCCGTGTCAATAGACATGATGAGAGTATTAAAGAATTAAAGAATAAGTGATTTTAGAGAAGAATATATTTTTAAAGAATTTAAAAAAATTATCCCGTTTTTATATACATATTGAGATTAATAATAAAAGTATAAAATTGTGCAATCCGCTATTTTAATTGAAAAACCGGTCAGAGCGTATGACGTCACGCCTCAATACCCATTACCGTTTCTTTGAACCGTTGCCATAGATACAATGCAATGTTTAATGGGGCTTGACGTCACGTAGACGAAATGACAGCTGCGGGCGTTTTTGCGCGAAATTAAAAATATGTATATGCTCTACAAATGTACATATATACGCATATATATTACATATATAGTACACAAATGTATACTATATATATGTAGAGTATACATTTGTTATCCTAACGAAGGGGCCGTGGGCTCTGAAACATGTCGAATTTTTTTCAACAAAAAAGTGGTGTAAACAAAGTTTATTTATATAAAATATACGTGTATGTTCTTGTTAATTATATGAGATATTTTTGTTCATTCACTCATAGTATTCTTCTTCTTGTGTCATGTACATGCTTATGTATTTTGATTTGCATTCGTTTTTCTATTCATTCTGGAGGATAATGCAATAAATAATCTATTTTAGTCATCATATTAGGTTAAACCATTTAACTGCTAGTTTTTTTTAATCATATTCATTAAAAATAATCTTACGTATTAGGCTCTAGTCACCGTTAACATCTGTAAAGCCTTTATTGCAAGTCTCAAACTTAAAATTTCTGCGTAGATAGGTGTGTATGCACACTTTATTAAACTTTGATATTAGTCACGGAAGGCATACCTTTATGAAATAAGTATTAATTAAATACAATTTAATAAACCAGACTGCGATACACTACGGGGAGGAAGGAGCTCGGGCGGTACTCGCTTCTCCGTGCAATATCCGGAGGAAAGCCTCCTGAAATTGCGTTTTTCAGTGAAACCATTATGAAAACAGGCTATGTATGAAGGAGTAGAATACACATGGTTCTGTTCTCCTGAAGGCTTTGATTTTCTCATCACATTTTCAGAATTCCTTGTGGCAAAACCATACACGCCGTTCGTAGAAATAAT
>JADDOH010009910.1:0-11836 GCA_016648135.1 Agrypnia vestita
CATAGAAAGACTTCGCATACAATATAACAACGCCTTCCGTATGATGTTTGGCCTTCCCAGATATTGCAGCGCTTCCGGTATGTTCACTGAGGGGCGTGTTCCCAATTTTGCAGCCCTCATAAGATCCAGGGTGGCAGGGATGAGGGAAAGGATATACAGCTCCGGAAATATCCTTATCCTGGAAGCCCGTCTTACTCCAGCATCCAGCATGGATGCACACCGGAGAAAGATACTGGCCCCGCATAATTGACTTGCCATCGCTCGCTAAAGCCGATATTTTACCATATATTTCTTTTGATTACTTTTAATACTTCTCTTCTATTTTATATGATTTTACTATTTCTCTTTTGTTTTATATAATATTTTAATGTGTGTATTTTCTTTTATATGGAATGTGTGGGATTGCACGAACCTCCCCACATTCTGGAATAAAGCTATATTTATTTATTTATTTTATTTATTTATATTTGTTTATTAAATCGATACTATTGATTTTGACTTTGGCAGAAGTGGCACGATGGTGCCGCGGCGGCTGCTCAACGCTGGGCCGACTCTTGCCGCCTTTTGGTGCACGACCCCCCGACCGGGCGCCACGTCGAGGAGTACGGGACTTGTGGGCAAAACATTTTCGTGTCGTCACACCAGGTCCCGTGGTAAGCTGATTTCAGGTTATTGATTATTGTAACAGGGTCACGTTCGCATCTCGTGGCGTATTGGGAAAGATACATGTTACGACTCGAGCGAAAAGCTGTATTTCTCACCCAAATTTTCAATTAGAGAAACATTAAAAATATGTTAAATTTAAATATTCGCATATAAAGTAAATAAATCATTCCCTCTTTGCTGTTGTCAAAGTGCATAACGGAGTCTTATAAAGTCAACAAAACAATTTAATTAATCAAATTTTACAATAAATTAACGGCATTTATTAAATCTAGTTCAATGAACTCTTTGTGTGGCACAGAAACATTTTTTCTATTTTTCAGCAAAAAATCATTTCACTGCCCGACATTGTTCGGTCATTGAAATTCATTATTCTACCCAGCTGAATAATAATTATATTTATGTGAATTTTTGCGTATTTCGTACCTATTTCTTGTAATATGGCCGACGTTTATGTGTGTAAACAAATTATTTTAATTTGAAACTGATTTATATTATATCTATATAGGGAATATATAAGTAATATAGATATATATTTATATTATATATTATATAGCGTTATAGATTTTATTATATGAAGTAATTTTCATAATAAAAATAAAACATTTTTAATTCTTTTTATTTAAAAAAAATTATGTTACAATTCCAAATTCCAGAACGTTCGGTAAAGCTCTAGAAAGTTCTGGAAGGAGGACGTTCCAGAAGATTCTTAAGTTCTATGAGGGTCCAAACTGAGTGGTGGAGTGTGTCGGTGGGTCTAGAAGGTTCCAACGTTCGTTAAGGTTCTCGAATGCTTTAGAAGGTTCTGGAATGAGAAAATTTAAGAAAATTCTATAAGGTTTCAAACTGAGTGGCTGAGTTTATCGGTGAGTCTATAAGGTTCCAGAAGATTTAGAGAAGGTTCCAGAATGCTCTAGAAAGTTCTGGATGGAGAAAGTTCAGAAAGTTCTATAAGGTTCCAAACTGAGTTGCGGAGTGTGTCGGCGAGTTTAAAAGGTTACGGAAAGTTCTAGAGAGTTCGAGAATGCTCTACAAAGTTCTGGAAGGACAAAATTCTATAAGCTATCAGGAAGATCTATAAGGTTCCAAACTGAGTAGGGGAGTGCGTCGGTAGGTCTAGAGGTTCCAGAAAGAATTATAATGCTCTAGAAAGTTCTGGAAAGGGAAAGTCTAGAAAATTTTGGAATGCTCTAGAAATTTTTGTAAGATTCTCTCTGGAGTGTTATGATTGTGCGCTAAAATATCTGTTGATATTTTGGCAAAACGAAGACGGTCCAGCAAGGCAATCTAATCACAGGTGCCGAAACCAGCAAAAAAGAGACGTCAACACAATTCTATGCTTACCGAATTACGGTCCCGAGCGAAGCCGGGCCAATCAGCTAGTAAATAATATTAAGTTACATTTTCCTTTTATTGATATTGTCCTGTCAAAGTAAAAAATTGTGAAAAAATTCCTATTAAAATGGGAAGCAGAAGTAGGTACACGCACATTTTTAAATGAGGCAGTTGTTAATATAAGAGGTAATTTAACAATAATAATGACAGTTGTTAATATAAGTAAATTAATAAAGAAATAAGAAGATTCATAATACGTAAAATAATGTTTGAAATTAAATATTTAAATATATTATTCTAATTTCTCATATATTATACGTCTTTTTTAAATATGTTGGAATTATTTTGCGTTCTTATATTTACTGACAGTCTTTTTATGTACCTAATGCCTAGGTTGGAGTAGTGGTGTTTTATTAGGTTTAGGTATATTTAAACTTCCTTCAATATAATTACCTACTATTAAGGCGATCGTCTGGCAGAATGAGCAAATTTCACCATTTTTTCTCATATCTTCTGTTGCGTTTTTTATCACATTTTTGTATGGAAATATCTCATTTTAAAATTTATTCATCAGGTTACATATATTTTAAATACGAATATATTGTTAAAATATCACAAACTAAATTATATAATTGATTAATAAGTTACCAAACCTTCGATGTTTTAAAAATGAAGAAAATTGCTCCACTTTGTGGGCCTTTTATGACTGAATGGCCTGTTGAGATGGATTTTTTATTCAATAATATTACAAAGTGAACGATTATCTTAAATTTATTACAATTATAGCAAAATCTGATAGTTTGTTTACTTGCAATTTATGTTTTAAAAAATACTGTTTTTTTTTTTTAAAAATTATAGGTTTTATTCAAGTCTCTTTATATGGCCGACAACTTTTTTACTTCAATAGTCAAAATTTATAATAAAAACAAAAAAAAATCAAAATCTTTGACGATTTTCCTGATTTTAGATATTTAATCAAGACGCAACGTATTTATGACACAATACGCAGTGCCTTGATTAAATAGCTAAAATCTGAAATCGAGAATAATTTTTTGATTTTTTTTGTATTAATTTTAAAATAATAATGTCTATTCCTTTAATATTTTAAGAAAAAAAGTTATAAACTATCTAAAAAGTATTGAAAAAAGTACACAAAAAATAAAAATAATTTTAAAAACAGTGTTTTTTAAAACATAAATTGCATGTAAACGAACCAACAGATTTTGCAATAATTGTAATAAATTTAAGATAGATTTCATTCTTTGGTATTATATTTTGTTGTATACATTGACAAACTTTCCACGGACACTCAGGAACTTCTCCTAGGTCTTGAGTAGCAATATCCAACATTAAAAAAATATAAATTAATTATTCTATTATTATTATAAATTAATTTTCTAAAATAAACTTGTAATTTTATTGGAGCGTGCCAACATTTACGAATTATTTTGATGATTTAATTTTCAACCTTTGTAATAGGTTGTATATAGGTTGCCAGCCAAGGTTTAACGTAATAATTCAAAATATGCTTACATTTTTGAAATTGTGAATGGAAACAAACTCATATATTTTGTACCTATCTATTGAAGTTTTATAAAACGTTAGTGTATGTTAGAACAAAATAAACGTAATTTGAAAATAAAATTAAATCTTGTATCCTAATAACTTACTAAAATATATTAAAATACTAAGATGTTGTGATATAAATACTACCTAAATAATAATTGCGCATTGGTTTGCGGTATCATAATAATCATCTCTTGACGGTCACTATATAACATTGTACATTACATCAATTTTGGCGTGATAAATACTGTATAAAAGAAATATTAAAATTGTTTTAAAAGTTGGTAAAAAATAGTCTATTTCAGACACCTACTAATTTCTTCATCCAAGGTGTCCAGATATTAAATTATAAACATATTGACATTTGACCATGTCTTGATATTTCTCATAGAAACTTTATGATTAGTTGTAGGTATAAATAAGTACTTTCTGTCTATTTTGTGCTGGGATAAAAATAACCAGTTATAACAATCTTGTTATTCTGGGAGTAGGGGTGCTTGTCTTGAATTAAATAGATTTACTCAATTTATTATTAAACCTCCTAGTTAAAATTTATTCTTCTCCTTCTTCTTCTGCTTCATCTAGGACTGCGTCCTGTCATTGCTCGGAGCCTGTTCCTGGGATACAGATGTCCAGCTATCTCGCCATCTTTTATGCGGTCTTCCTGGGAGTCCACACTACTCCCTCGGAATAAGCTCTCTCCAGATTGTTCTTAGGAGATTTTTAGTACTGGTGGTGCCAGCCCTTGTCTCGATACCGTACGTCACGATTGGGCGGACACAGGTCTTTTATATTTTCACTTTGCTCTCCTTGAGCATGTGGTCGTTTCTCCAGACAGCATTTCTCAAGCATCCAGCAGCAGTTGCGGATTTGTTCGCTTGCTCTCTTACCTCTTCGTAGAGGTCGTTACTGCTGGATGTTTCGACACCCAAGTCCATTACTTGCTCTGTTATTTTAACGCCAATTGCAAACTTGCATCGTACTGGCCGTTTCAATGTCACCATGCTCTTAGTCTTATCTACGGAAATTTATGCAGAAGTTTTTGAAGATCGTCTTCGGAATTGGCTATTAATACCGCATCATCAGCATAATATATTATAACTATCTTTTTGTCTCCCATGTTGTAGCCTAGATTCATTGAGTTGACATCTTCTATTAGCTGTCCATGATGATATTTAATAGGAAGGAGCTCAACCTATCTCCCTGTCTGATGCCTACAGTGGGATTTTTTTCGAAAGATCACTGTTTACCTTTATGCGCATTTTATTGTTAGTATTCCAATTATGAATAGCTTTGACGATAGGTAGTGGTACAACTTTTTCCGCTAGAATATATATCCTCTAGAATATATTCGCTATAACATTTTCTAGAAGCACTCGTCAAAGGCTTTACTGAGGTCGACAAAACGCATATACGCCAGTTTGTTATATTCAATAGATTTTTCTCTTCGTTATTGCACAGGGTCACGTTTAATCCATCGTCATGGCCATCATCCAGCATAACAGTTCTCACTTAGTTCGCACTCCCAAACAAGTTTTCAAAATAGTTTTCCCACCCAGTTATAGATATTTTAATTGTTTGTATATATGTAAGCATGTACCATACCCTTTGCTGTGCTCCACTCCCTGTCTCTGTCCTCCTCCTCTCCTCCAAAAAACTCCATGTCCCTGGTAAACTATAGCCAGTATTCCCTTTTTATTTTGTCTATTTCAGAATTGACCCTGCTTCGTACAGATATATACTTTCTGTATTCTTCTAGTGTGGGGTTGCTTCTAAACAGGGTTTTTACATTCTTATTACATCACGGTCTCATAATAGGTTCAGCATTCACATTTACTCTTTTTCTTTCTAGGGCTTCATCTGCAGCACAGTCGATGTTAGTTTTAATCTTTTGCCAAGCATCCTCTATACTGTCACTTTCGGTTACCTCATTTTGATTTATTTTATCGTCACTCTGTTGACATAAAGTCCTTTTGTGATATCATTCTCCATTGATTGTAGATTGAGTTTTGAAATATATTTGGGTTCCTTGCGTCTTCTCTTTGGTCGCTTCAGTATCATTTTGAAGAGAACTAGATGATGATCGGAACCTACATTTGCCTCTGAAATCAATATATATAATATATAAATATATTATATAAGATATATTTTTTTTTTTTTTTTTAAAGAGAGATGTGAACAACGGAATAAGTGTACATAAATATGTACTAGTTTCAAACAAAGCTAAAACGCTTGTGCTATGAAAATAGGATCTAACTCGAGTCGGAGGGAGGTTCGAACCGCAAACTTGGGATCACGAGGCCCGTGTCCGAACCACCAGACACAAGTACATATATATATATTAAATATATGATAAATATATATATATATATATATGTACAGAGTTTGAGTGTTTTAATACTCCATTGACAACAATCGCCTTAAATCAGCATCGGAAATTAATGACCTCGGTGTATTATTTGATGAAAAACTGTCATTTGCACAACATATCAACAATATCGCGAATAAGTCGTTGAAAATCCTAGGATTTGTTTTATGAACGTGCAGTTCTTTCTCAGACGTACAAACCATTAAATTACTATATTGTTCTCTAGTCAGAAGTCAAATGAATATAACTCTCCCATACGGTGTACCCACTACAATACTCATATTCATTCATTGGAACGCGCTCAGCGTGAATTCCTTAGGTATGTATATTAACCACCGCCTTCATGTTCCAGTTGAAAATATAAACTACGTATTTTTATTAACATTTACCGGTTTGTTAACAGTGATCTAATTGTACTATATAAATTACTAGCTGTGCCCGCGCGGCTTCGCACGCGTAGATTTTTAGTACACTGTTTGGATCGTCATAAAACTTTCGCGAACCTTCTAGAACATTTTGCTTCCAGATCTTTCAAGAAATTTATCGAATGTACAGGAGCCTTCTAGACACACCGACACATTCCGCCTCTCCGGAACCTTACAGAACTTTCGGGAATTTTCTAGAACCTTCTCCTTCCAGAACTTTCTAGAGCAGGTTTTTCCGGAACCTTCTAGACTCACTGACACAGTCGGCGTGCCTATTTTAAAACAATCTGAAGCATTTGCGGCCTTCCCATAACAAAACAATGTGTTAGAAAGCACATTTTTGGCACCCACTCCCACCCACGCTCAGCCACCCCCGCCAAACTCGCATATTTTCAATGTGACACCAAGGGCTATCCACCACCATAACCACCGGTGGGTGGTTGTGGCTGGTTGTGGAGAAAACTTGGCGGATAGGGAAACACGGGTTTCTTTTTATATATAGATATTGATTAATTCACATTTGACCCTGATATTTTGCGTCTCATCACACTTCACGTGCCGCTGTGTGTTGAATTACTCGTACACCGTCTCTGTTTTACCGTGACGACACGAGAACAAATTCACACAACAATTCTCTCGTACCTAGGCTACATAGACTGGGCAACAAATATAAAGGCACACTGACGAACGCTGTGTTAAGGCGCGGCGGTCAAGATCAGGTGCAATAGGACTATACTCTATTCTAGTACTGTACTCTAATATTTTTGTATAATACCCTAAAAGGGCATAATAAATATAAAATTGAAAATTGACATAACTTTCTAAAATTCCTACACTACAAGTCACTTATTCCATTAGACAATCCTGACTACAATATCCATGCAATTTTATTACACCAATCGCAGATATATAAATTGTATATTGCAGTATTTTTTTATTTTTAAATAAGAAAAGACAGCTTTTTTATTAAATTGTATCTAGACGAGTTCAAATGGCACGCACTCACCTACAACTGTATAGCTATTTTTTATAGTTTATAGTTCATTCGATTGATCCCATATTTTTATTTTCAAAGCTTATTTTATTTATACCGTTATTACAAAGTCAACCGATCATAATCTATATAATTATATAGAATAGATATAATTATACAAAGTGTAATTTTGTATAATTTTAGAAATCAGTTCCTGGTTGCATTTGATTGAGACGATTTGATTATATCGCATATCATGAACTGCTGGGGAACAATAATATACAAGTCATTTCTCTTATTTAAAATGTCAACCGTTTAGTAATGCAATGTCGCGAACACTCATTCTCTTCAATTTACCATACACTTCATTTGTCTACCACGCAAACGTGTGTGTATATTAATTCTCTCAATGCGAGTCTACGCGTAGGTACAATGTACGTAAGCGCCGGGATCTATTAATAATATATATCACTTACAGGGTTCAGTTAGACAAACGTGCTTTGGACGTGATTGAAATTGAAAACTAGCATTTAAAAATACTATACCTAAACATGACACTGCGTATTGATTACTAGCTGGTTGGCCCGGCTTCGCTCGGGACCATAATTCGATAAGCATATAATTGTGTTGACGTCTCTTTTATGCTGGTTTCGGCACCTGTGATTGGATTGCCTTGCTGGACCGTCTTCGCTTTGCCAAAATATCAACAGATATTTTAGCGCATAATCATAACACTCTAGAGAGAACTTTCCAAAACTTTCTAGAGCATTCCGAAATCTTATATAACTTCCTGGAATCTTCTAGAACTTTCCATTTGCAGAAGCTTCTAAAGCATTATAATTATTTCTAGAACCTCTAGAATCACCGACGCACTCCCCCACTCAGTTTAGAATCTTATAGATCTTTCTGATAGCTTTCTCCTTCTAGAACTTTTTAGAGCATTCTCGAACACTCTAGAACTTTCCGGAACCTTTAAAACTCGCTGACACAGGCTGATTCTGGAACCTTGTCTTAATCTTCTGGAAACTTTTAGACTCACCGATGAACTCAGCCACTCGGTTTGGAACCGTATAAAACCTTTTTAAACTTTCTCCTTCAGAACCTTCTAAAGCATTTGAGAACCTTAATGAAAGTTCTGGAACCTTCTAGACTCACCGACGTACTCCGTCACTCAGTTTGGAATCTTATAGAACTTTTAGGAAACTTCTAGAACGTTCTCTTTCCAGAAATTTTTAGAGCTTTACCGAACATTCTAGAACCTTCTAGACTCACAGACACACTCCGCCACACTGTTTGGAACGTTAGAGATCTTTCGGGAATCTTCTACAGCGTTCTCCTTCCAGAACATTTGCGAACGTAATTGAATGTTTTAGAACCTTCTAGCTTCACCGACACACTCCGCCACTCTGTTTGGAACCTTTTAGAACTCTCTTGAACTTTGTCTTTATAGAATCTTCTAAAGCATTCGAGAACCTTCATGAACGTTCTGGAACCACTCATAGTCACTCTCCGCCACACTGTTTGGAACGTAAGAGAACATTCTTTAGAAGAATAAAGAATCTTCTACAACGTTCTCCTTCCAGAACATTCTAGAACTTTATCAAACGTTCTGGAACCTTAAAGAGTCACAGATACACTCCGTCACTTTGTCTGGAACCTTATAGAACTTTTGTTAATCTTCTAGAATGTTCTCCTTCCAGAAATTTCTCCTTCCAGAACTTCTAGAGTTTTATCGAACGTTCTGGAATCTTCTAGTCTCACTGACACACTTTGCACTCAATTTAGATCCTTATAGATTTTTTGGGAATATTCTAGAATGTTCTCCTACCAGAACTTTCTACAGGTTTATCGAACGTTCTGAAATCTTCTAGACTCAACGACACACTCCGCCAGTCAGTTTGGAACCTTATAGATTTTACGGGAGTCTTCTAGAACCTTTTCCTTCCAGAATTTTCTAAAGCATTATCGAACATTCTAGAATCATCTAGACTCACCGGCACACTCCGGCATTCAGTTTGAAACCTTATAGAATGTTCTTGAACTTTCTGCTTCCAGAAACTTGTAAAGCATTCGAAAGCCTTCATGAACGTTCTGGAACCTTCTAGATACACCGACACACTCCGCTACTAACTTAGGAACCTTACAGAACTTTTAATAATCTTCTATAACGTTCTTCTTCCAGGACTTTCTAGAGCTTTTCGAACATTCTGGAATCTTCTAGACTCACAGACACACTCCGCCATACCGTTTGGAACATTATAGAACTTTCGTGAATATTCTAGAACGTTCTCCATCCAGAACATTCTTGAACTTTATCGAACAGTCTGGAACCTTAAAGAATCACAGACACACTCCGCCACCAGAATTTTATAGACTTTTATCAAACGTTCTGGAACCTTCTAGACTCACCTCTTAGTTTGGAGCCTTATAGAATTTTCGTGAACCTTCTAGAACACTCCCCTTCCAGAACTTTCTAGAGCTTTACTGGATATTCTCAAACATTTTAGACTCACCGGCACACTTCGCCACATAGTTTGGAACCTTATAGAACTTTTAGGAATTTTCTAGAACGTTCTCCTTCCAGAAATTTCTAGAGCGGATTTTTACGGAACCTTCTAGACCTACCGACACAGTCGGCGGGCCCATTCTGGACAATTTGAAGTATTTGCGGCCATCCCACAACAAAACAATGTGCTAGAATGCACATTTTCGTTACCCACTCCCACCCACGCTCAGCCACCCCCACCAAACTCGCATATTTTTAATGTGACACCAAGGGCTATCCACCACCATAACCACCAGGGGTTGGTAGTATCTGGTTGTGAAGAAAACTTGGCGGATAGGGAAACACGGGTTTCTTTATATATATATATATAATTATTATATTGACATAATCATTGAAATCTTTCATATAACCATAACATTTCAACCTTGCAAAGAAAACTTTTATGATTAAAATATATTTTCTTTTAATAAATCACACTTTTTAATATACTGATATAATTGTGTATATCATACAGAGTGTATCCTTGCCGTGATTGGTTGATGGCGCGAGTTAGTACTAAACTTTCGAGGTGGGCAAACACACATACAGCTGGAGGGCAAAGGGAGCAAAGCGTTTACTCTGCCTGGGTCGAAAGCAGCATTTTTCCGGTACACTGTTTTCTCGTATCTTATAGTCATCGAAGGCTATACATTGGGTCGTGTTTACAAAATATCTGCAAAGAATCAAACAATACTCGAGTGAAAGTGAAATAAAATTTCCAACATTCAAAAAAGGCTGAAATTTGTTACTTTCTTCCCTGGTCTCCTCTATTCTTCTTCACCTTAATAATTCATCTTACTAGCTGTGAATTTCTTTAGATTTATTATTTAAATAAATCAATATATATATATATATATATATATATATATAATTACATACGTTTTTAAATATTAGGTCCTTACATATGAAATTGGCGTTTAGTATGGGAGGAACATAAAGCCGATTTTTTTTTATTATAATATTTTATTTAATCAAAGTATGTACCATTGCTATCTATGCACTTTTGCCATCTCATAGGTAGTTCATCGATCCCTTTACTAAAAAAACCATTCGGACGGGAATCAATAAAATCTTTGAAGGCGGTTTGGACTGCCCCATCGGAGTTGAATTTTTTCCTTTGCAAGAAGTTATCCAAATTTCGAAAAAAATGGTAATCTGTTGGGGCAAGGTCCGGAGAGTACGGTGGATGTCTTAGACATTCCAATTGAAGCTCCTCTAATTTGGTAGCCGTCTGTTGTGCAGTGTGTGGTCTAGCGTTATCATGAAGCAGCAGTGGCCTAGAGCGATTAACCAGCCTCGGTTGTTTAGCAGCTAGCTTTTCCATCATGGTTTGCAGTTGCTGACAATAGACATCTGCCGTAATCGTCTGGCCAGATTTAAGAAAGCTGTAGTGAACGACACCAGCACTAGTCCACCAAACGCTCACAAGTAACTTTTTTGGAGTCAATTTTCGCTTGGGGCATGGTTTGGCTGGTTCGGCAGGGTTCAGCCATTGCGATGAGCGCTTCCGATTATCGTACAGGATCCACTTTTCATCACAGGTAATGATTCGATTTAAAATCCCTTCATTATTGTGCCGGTTGAGTAATGCAACGCAGCAGTCAACGCGCGTTTGTTGATTTGCTTCACTCAATTCGTGAGGTACCCACCTTTCAAGCTTTTTCACCTTACCAATTTGCTTCAAGTGGATTAAAACAGTTTTATCACTAACACCGCAGCCTGCAGCTAACTCGGATGTGGTTTGCGATGGATCCGCTTCCACAATAGCCTTCAATTCTTCATTATCAACTTTGGTCTCCGGCCATCCACGGGGCTTGTTCTGCAGGTCGAAATTTCCAGAACGAAAACGTTGGAACCAAAAACGCACTGTGTTTCTTTTGCGGCACCGTCGCCATACACATCATTAATCCTCCGAGCCGTTTCTGCAGCACTGGTGCCACGGTGGAACTCGTACTCGTAAA